>JASDQU010013496.1:129131-140341 GCA_032191745.1 Picea mariana | reverse complement strand
TGGGTTAATATGGTTGACCACGTTTGACCATGTTGAATATGGTTGGCCATGTTTGACCATGTAAATTATGTATGACCACGTTTGGCCATGGTTGATTATGGTTGTCCATGAAAGACTATAGTTGATTATGGTTGACCATTGTTAAAAACATTTGACTATGTTGAGCATGTTGATCATGGTTAACTGTGGTTTCCCACAGTTGACCATCATTGACTAAGGTTGAGTATGGTTGACCAAGGTAGACCATGGTTTACTATGGAAGACCTTGTTGACCATGGGTGACTATGGTTTACCATAGTTGATTATGTATGACCATGGTTGATTATGGTTAACCATGGGTGATCCAGATCGTGAGGGCTAAGATACGGAAGGCTTGAATGTTGAGAGAGGAGGAGAGAAAACATGTAAATCTTCCATGAAATTAATCACAAGAACATTGATGAAAATCCATGAATTGAATACACCACACAAAATTGAGAAAGAGAGAGATTTGGAGAAGAAGGATTCTATTAAGAAGAATCGTTACATGTAGTGAGGCCAATTTTTGGACCTCTCCTTTCCAACCTCACTCTCTTCCAATTGCCTTTGGTAGAGCCTTGATTAGGTTTGACTCTGTCAATTACATATCTATCAAGTTCTCTTTTACACAAAAATATGAATTTATGACTTATACATCTGAAATTAGATGATAAGGCCCCCTAATATTCGAATAAATCCTCCCCCCTTAGAAAATGATGGTTCCCATCATTTCTCCCATGCTAAAAAAAAAAAAAGAGGTCCCATTGTATTCATTGCACCATCATGATTACAATGTTTGGAGTGCCAATGAAGAGAAAGGTTTTGTGTGGTTAATCCATAATTGTGGGTTTGTGGATGACCCATAACCGGGTTGGCAATGGAAAGCCTGTTGTTAATGCCAATTTCAATTTATGGGGTATTTTACATGGGTAAAAAAATTACAATAAGGTTTAATAAATACTAAAAAAAAATTGAAATGAAGAAAAACCCTATTTTTCTCACAGCAGACCTCTAGTTGCAATTTTGTTCATATCTTTCGATACATATGATGAAATCAAATTCTGTTGAAGACCCATTTGAGGTATCGAAGAGAGATTTACATTGATATAAGATACTTTCTCTGGTGTATCCTATAGAGTGAGAAAAATCTTCATGAAACTCAAGGGACACGTGGCTGCACTATTTTACATACCTTTGGTACTTCAGTAAATTATATCTCACAAACTGGGAAACGAAATGAAATTCCATAAAAAAAACATTTGAGCCAACATAGAATAATTTAAAATGAGCTATAGTATGCCCTCTAAAACTCTCTGTAAAGGTCGTGGTACCTGCATAAAGTTTTCATAAGATAGCTTCCTTGTATCCCATTCATTATTGTGCTCCTATGGTGACCATACAAATGTGGGTAAGATGAGAAAAAGATAGAATGAGGTCACGCAAGATTCCAGATGCTACATGTAGATTTTCAAGCTGTAAAATGGTTGCATGAATCTGCAATAATGTTGAATATGATATAACTGAGTGCAGAGGTATACAAAGGATGCTAAGGGTTTGTAGAGAAGCATGGGTTGTTGTAGAGGCCATGGAACCTCTGTGAGAAACATCGAAACCCTGTAAAATTTCTAAAAATGTTGCAGACCAATGGATGTAGTGAATTCATGTAAGGATTCTTTTGCATTGGTGAACAAAGTTCTGAGGGAATAAAAACCCTATAATTCTTGTGGACCAACTCTGATACTTATAGTATATGGACTGGCAAATGGACTACGAGAGTGCCAAAAGGAGGTTGGATATTGTTACAAATATTTGAACCTGAAATACGCTTCAAACCCTAGTTCCCATGGAGTAGTAACCCACTATGATACCAATGATTCAGACATTGAGAGATAAGATCTGGAAGGCTTGAATGTTGAGAGAGGAGAGAAAACATGCAAATTTTCCATGAAATTAATCACAAGAAAATTGATGAAAATCAATGAATTGAATACACCACAAAAAATGAGAGAGAGAGAGAGAGAGAGAGAGAGATTTGGAGAAGAAGGATTCCATTAAGAAGAACCATTACATGCAATGAGGCCAATTTTGGGACGTCTCCTTCTCGACCTCACTCTCTTCCTATTTCCTTTTTATAAGGTGTCTTTTTGGCAAAGTCAATTTTGATTAGGTTTGACTCCATTAATTACATATCTATCAAGTTCCCTTTTACATAAAAATATGAATTTATAACTTATACATCCAAAGTTAGACGATAAGCCCCCTCTAATATTCAAATCAATGGGTAACCATGTTTGACTATGGTTGACCATGATTGACCATGGTTGAATATGGTTAACCATGGTTTCTTATGGTCGACCATGGTTGACTATGTGATCCAAAATGGATCCAGGAAGGCCTAAAATTCAAATTTCTCAGAATCAGATGAAACTAGTGACATTGCATCGGGATCGTTGTGTTGATTCTGTCCATATAATTTTTTCCGCAAATGGACATCGTATGCGAAAGTTATCGTGTTTTGATCAATTTCCCAAACATGCAAAAGTCAAACTGATCAAATTCAACAATCGTACTATTGACGTCAGCAGTACGACATGTGACTTCATCATGATGACGTTAGTAGGACACGTGGAAACACCATGAGGTGACATGTGTCACTCAATTTTGGTATTTTCAGACTGAGTTGGACCAGTACGAAAATGACACGTGACATTGTATGGACGTGACACGTGACAGTCTATATGTGACGTGGCCCACTGATAGGATGACATGTGCTAGTATAGAAAAAAAGTGGTTGTACGGATGTTGACATGGTAGGGTCATTGGGCAGTACAGATGTTGAAGTGGCAAGTGACTCAGCAGTATGACACTGACATGGCATGAAACGTGGTTGTACGATAGTGATGTGGCAGCTAATCGTGCATGTTGACTAGTTGTTGACTATACCGTACGGGCCAATCATAGGGTGACACATGGCCCAATCATAGGGTGCCACGTGACACCCCAGATTTTTCCAATGTTGGCTAGGCCAAAAATTTGGTTGTGACTTCACCAGGCTTGAACCCCCAACCTCCAGGACGAGCAATGGATTCACCACATGCATTGGCCACATGGGTGGGGTTGGTGCTTGTGAAAACAAATGGTGGAGTTCTGTTTAAGCTACAGTTTGGTGCAATTTTGGGGATAGGTCTCAATCGGCAGGGGGCTAGCCTGGGACCAGGGCTAAGAACCAGGAGCCAAGCCAGATCAGGTGGGCACGTGGAGTGTTAGGACTGGGACATATGGCTCTATATCACCAGGCAAAAGGGGCTTGATAGGAGAACAAGGAGCCAGCACCTAACCCAAGGACATATGGTGCACTCAATATGTTTAGGAGCCCAGAGAAAGGGGGTTGCGTCCAAATTTTTGCCAATTTTAGGTTTTACACTATATATTATGATTTTTGGGGTTTTTTAATGCTGATTTTGGGAGATTTTGTCCATTTTTGGGGGATCTGGAGCCCAATTTGAGGCTAGATATTGGGAGGAGGATACCAACTCAAAATCTATATAAAATAGAGGTTCTTAGCATCATTAGAGGGTTTATATTGGCAGAATGATGATGAGTTTATGAATCTTGAAGCCATTTTTATGCAGGGAAGCCATTGAGGAAGTGAACTTTGCGGGCCATTTCCAGTAGCTATGCTCAACCCTTTTCAGTTTCGTTAGTTGTGTTGGATTCTTAAGGTCGAGAAGAACACAGCCAGACTAGTTTTTAATCCTTTTAACACATTTATAATGTACTTTATAAGCTTAAGAGAAATAAGAAAGCCTCACCCACTGAGACAAAGGCTCAGAGACGTAGGCAATCTTGCCAAACTCCGTTAACAACTTTGTTGTTATGGTTTGTTGCTCTTTGTGTTTATATTCTGATCTACATTTTTGTATGATGGCTACTATAATCTCACATTAAGTTCTTATTCTTTCCTTAATTCCTAATTGGTAATTGAATACATGCTTAAAACTTAACCAAGTCTTTAAAGATCAATTTCAAATCAAGTGGTATCAGAGTAGGTTGACAGTTGGTTTTTGAGTTTGCATGATTACCAAGGAAAATTTGAGTCGTGGTGAAGGTGATTTTGTAGAAGTGGATCCTGATATTGGATCAAGAAAGAGGAATTCTCAAAGTGGGGAGATGGCATCGGAAGAAGGCATGTCTCAGAACGAGATAGAGTTGCAAAAAAAATTATTCTCCATGTCTGAGATGGTAAAGGTCTTATATGAGGATTACTTGGAACATAAGAGGTCTTTCCAAGGGGAATCTTCCAAACAAGACAAAAGTGAAGAAGGAGAGGATCCTCCTAAACCTTCTCCTTCACCTCCTTCTTCTCCATCATCTTCTTCTTCTTCAAGTACAAGTTCAAAATCCACCACAAGAAAACATTTCCATAAACATAAACATGATATGCCTTTACTTAAGCTTGATGTGAAATTTGAATTGCCCATGTATGATAGTGAAGTCAATGTTGAGAGGCTTAATAACTGGGTCCGACAGATGGAAGTTTATTGCAGTGTGCAACAAATAAAAGATGAGGCAACTCAAATCAAGTTGGCCGCTTTGTCTTGTAGGCACAACACTCATTTGGTGGCAAAGTAAGTTGCAAAATGGCATGCAATAAGTTGGTAATGTATTTCCATCATGGAAAGAATTTGTTTTTGCACCTAGAAAGAAATTTTATCCTTTGGGTTATAAGGAGAAATCTTAATTGAATGGAAAAGTCTTAAGCTAAGAAAAGGACAAACGGTGCAAAAACACACAGATGAATTTCATAAGATGGCATTAATGTTAAATATTCCATTACATACCCAAGAAACTCTTATGAAGTGTATAGGAGATTTACCTACACATATTTGTAACACTATATTTATGTTTGGACCTACTAATCTTGATGAGGTTTATGTTCAAGCAATGAGGTTTATGTTCAAGCAACATACTTTGCAGGAGGGAAAACAAGAGTTGGTGTATCAGGGGAATCGTCTTCAAGGAAAGAGGAAAAACGGAAGGGGAATGGAAAGAAAGAAAATTTAGCAACAATGAAGGAAGGGAAGCTCTCTTGGAAGCATTGTAAGAAAGAAGGGCATGATGATGACCATTTCTCACAATTGCACCCAGAGAAGAGACCAAAGTGGTTCAAAGAGAGGAAAGGGAGGCAAACAGTTGCAACAACAACACGACCAACAAACTTGGGATATGATTCAGGTGATGAGACTAAAATCATAGTAGTTGGTTTGACAGGTAAAATTGGTGATGGATATTATTCTATAAGTAAATTGTTTCACACAAGAGTGATAATGAAACATACTAAGATCGACACATTGATAGATAGTGGATCTCAATCCAACTTGATTTCAGAGGAAGTGGTTAAACAATCGGTATTGACAACTAAGCCACGTCATAAACCTTACTCACTTAAATGGATAAGCAACATTCATAAATTGCACATAACAAAGAAATGCACTTTAAAGTTTGCAATTTCATCAAAATTTGTGGATGAGGTAACATGTGATGTGGTGCCACTCAATGAATGTGGAATGGTCTTAGGAAGCCCTTATTTGTATGATCACAAAGAAATATTCTACAGGGAACAAAATCGATATCACTTAACTAAATATGGCAATGAATATGTTGTACATGGTCATCGCATAAAAGAAAATCAATCTCTGCAAACAATGGAACAATTAAGGAAGGCAGCTTATGCAAGCAACACACCTATAATTGTGCCAAATAAAGAAATTGATCTTAATCATGAACACAAGATGTTTGTAGAATGGAAGTTCAATCATACTTTGCTTCAAGATAAGATAATGTCGTGAAAGGAAATCAATCATATTAGCTCATTTGTAGTCATATTTATGATGTTATCACTGCTAATGTTTTCAACATGGATGGCAGCGGCTTCAGTAAGATGTGAAAGAGTACAAGTGGCTAACAATATGTTGTTAGTTTTCATGGTTGTTTTTCAATTAATTATGATGAGACAGGTGCATAGGACAAAGTTTAAAGACAAAGGACAAGTGGGGTGGCCTATCCCGCACTTGATGACTGGTTAATACCCTTTTGGAGGACCAAAAGGTCTTAGTGGGGAGGCATGATCCAAAATGGATCCAGGAAGGCCTAAAGCCAAAGTTCTTGGAATCATAAGAAACCAGTTCCATTGTGTCGGGATCGTCACGCCAATTCCAGCCATATAATTGTTTCTGCAAATGGACACCATATGCAGCATTTATCGCATTCTAGTCGATTTCCCAAACAGGAAAAAAGTCAAACTGGTCAAAGTCAATAGGTCGTATTGTTGACATCAGCAGTACTACAGGTGATGTCAGCAGGATACGTGGAAGCACCAGGAGGTGACACGTGTCACTCAATTTTGGTGTTTTCGAGCTGAGTTGGACCAGTACGAAAATGACACATGGTGCTATACGAACATGACATGTGGCAGTCCACACGTGGCGTGGCCCAATGACAGGGTGACATATGGAAGTGAGAACGACAAGTGGTTGTATGGATGTTGATGTGGCAGGGTGATTGGGAAGTATGGATGCTGACGTGGAAGCTAAATGGGTAGTACGAACGTTGACGTGGCATGACACATGGTTGTATAGCAGTGACGTGGCAGCTGACTTTGCATGTTGACTGGGTTGTTGACTGGGTGCAGACTGTACCGTACAGACCAATAATAGGGTGACATGTGGCCCAATCAGAGAGCACTACGTGGAACCCCATATTTTTCTAATGTTGTCTAGGCTGAAATTTTGGTTGTGACTCCATCGGGCTCGAACCCTCAACCTCCGGGACAAGCAACAGACTCACCACATGCGTTGGCCACCTTGGCATGGTTGGTGCTTGTGCAAACAAATGGCGCAGTTCTATTTAAGCTGCAGTTTGGCACAATTTTAGGTATAGGCCATGATCGGCAAGGGGATAGCCCATGACCAGAGCTAAGAACTAGAAGCCAAGCCAAATCAGGTGGGCGCATGGAGTGTTAGGACCGAGACATATGGCTTCATACAACCAAGTAAAAGGGGCTTGATCGAAGGACAAGGAGCCAAAGCCTAGCCCGAGGAAATATGGTGCACTCCATATAACCAGGATCCCAGAGAAAGGGGGTTGCGCCTATATGTTTTCCAATTTTGGGTTTTTCACTATATATTATGATTTTTTGGGTTTTTTTATGCTGATTTTGGGAGATTTTGTCCATTTTTGGGGGGATCTGGAGCCCGTTTTGAGGCCAGATCTTGGGAGGAAGTTGGGAGGAGGATACCAACTCAAAATATATATAAAACAGAGGTTATTAACATCATTAGAGGGTTTATATTGGTATAATTATGATGATTTTATGAATCTTGAAGCCATTTTTATGTAGGGAAACCATTGAGGAAGAAAACTTTGCGGGCCATTTCCGAGAGCTACGCTCAACCTTTTTCAATTTCGTCAGTTGTGTTGGATTCTTGAGGTCGATCAGAACACATCCATACCAATTTGTAATCCTTTTGACACATTGTTGATGTACTTTTGAAGAATTGAAGAGAAATAAGAAAGCCTCATCCACTGAGACAAAGGCCTAGAGACATAGGCAATCTTGTCGAACTCTGTTAACAATTTTTCTGTTATGGTTTGCTTCTCTTTGTGATTATATTTTGATCTATATTTCTTTATGATGGCTGCTATAATCTCTCATTAAGTTCTTCTTCTTTCCTTAATTCCTAATTGGTAATTGAATACATGCTTAAAACTTAAGCAAGTCTTTAAAGATCAATTTTGAATCACTAAGGTTGACCAAGGTAGACCATGTAGACCATGGGTGACTATGATTGAATATGGTTGACTATGGGTGAACAAGGGTGGCCATGTTTGACTATGTTTGACCATGGTTGACTATAGTTTACTATGGTTGGATTTTATCACAATGTGATGTTGGTAAAGGGTTATGTTTGATTGTGACATTAGGATATCTTTGTCACATTACAACATCAGGTTTTGTTCAACACATTACAATGTTGAGTTATGTTCATCACATTGCAATGTTGGTTAATGGTAATCACATTGGGACATCAAGCTTTTAATTTTATCATTCATTTCTAAAATCATTGAAATAATTTACTCATAAATTTGTAAGGGAAATTGGTAAGTTAGAATTTGATTAAAATAATTAAAAAAACTTTTCATTAATTATTTAAAATTATTTTTAAATTCAATAAAAATGTATTATTATTAATTTTAAAATGTTTTATAAATTTATAATTAATAATGATGATGGTTAACGTACATTGAAATAAAATTTGGTTTATCAAACCTTAAGTAAGGTAAGGAATTACTTGATTTTCTTTAAAAGTTTATTTCTGTATTCAAAAAGTTTTAAGAGAAGTATTTCTAGATAACCATAATTTTGATGAGTTAAAATATTAGAAAGGTCGATATTGTAACAAATATTTTGTTATTGTGATTTAATGTGCGTGTACACCAGACATTCTAGGATAAAGTGTTTTCATATTCAAACCTTTTAGTGTCACAAAGATGACAAATTATTTCGACACGCAACGTTTTGGGAATTTTCCAACACCCTATTTCACTATGGAGCTCGTGAGACTTTGTTCTTATTTTAGCGACATTGAGTTTTTTCTTTACACTGGTTTAAAAAAGATACTTTTGATATTCTATATTAATGTTAATCACCTCCTTATAGTATCTTAATTTTCTTTTATCCTCTAATCCTTTATCGCACCACAATTTCTCCTTAAATTAAAATGTAATAATATTTTTAATAGTATTGTTATTCTACAAAGTGACCTCTTCATTTATCCCTTGATGATTTAGCCAATACTCAACATCTTTATGCCACCTTGCACGATCTACAAGTTGTTGTGAATAGATTTTGAATAAATCTTAGGAAACCTCTTGTCTTCCATGTTGTTTATCATATTCTTGTACATTAGTTACCTAGCCATAGTCATGCTCTCAATGGGGGAAAGACTCACTTCTATGAGGAGAATAGAATAGGGTATATTTCCTTTAATTTCAAGATTACAAATTATAAAATACTTTTGGATTTGCTCTATATTTCTCGATGATTCTCTAGAGATATTGCATCCCCAAAATTCACAATCATATAGGATAATAGGAAAGATGATAATCTCAAAGAGGAGTTTCTTCTTATCCTCTAGCCAAAGGTCCACTAATATACAATTGTTTTCAAGCCTATAATAAGCTTTGCACCCTCTATTTTAATTTTCTCAATGTTATAGTTCAAGTTAAACTTTTGATGAAGATAGATTCTGAGATATTTGTATGAAGTCACTTCCTCCAAATTTTTTTTATCATACACAATATTCATGTAAGTGATCCTTTTGGATTTAATTATCACAGCCTTCATTTTGTTAGTGTTAACAAACATACCTCTTCTGAGTAGAAATCCTTGAGGATTTTTAGTTGCTTGTCAATATCATAGGGACTCCTCTCCATAAGAATAATATCATCGGAATAAAGAAGAAGGATGGTGCCTATATCAACAAGAGTCAATTCGAAAAAACCTACTTCTTCCAAACAATCCTCTAGCTTTTCAATGTATGTGCCAAAAAGGGCAGGGGACAGGGAAAAACCTTTCTTAAATCTTGTATTACAATTAATTCCTTCCAACTATCCTTTAATGTTTCTAAATTTGGAAATAACATTCTTGTACAACCTTACCGGAGTAGCTCTCAACTCAAAAGGAATGTTTATCTCTCTTAACTTATTCCAAAGGCTAGTCCTAGGAACTATGTCAAAATATTTTTGAAAGTGAATGACATAACACATAAGATTGGTTATATTATTATGACACTCCTTTTCAATGATCCTAAGTGTAACAAGGTGGTCCACAGTTGAATGATAGATCCTAAATCCAACCTGGACTTTAGCTATTTTTTTGTGACTTTCTAGCCATACATTAATCTTATTTTCCAAAATAATTCCATATAACTTGGCTAAAAGGGGGCTAATAATAATGGTCCTATAATTAGAGGGATTGTTTTTATACCCACTTTTTAAAATAGGTACAATGAGACTTTGAGTCCAAGGTTTAGAGAAGTTATGCTTGACTTCTAAATTGAAGATCTTGTGGATGTGAGGGATGAGGATATGCCCTCCAATTTGTTATATTTCAACGAGTATCCTTTGATGTCTTTAGCTTTCCCTTTTGCGAGTCTCTTAACCCCAAATTTATGTCTTCTATTGAAAAAACTTCTTCCTCTATAGAAACGGTTTGAATGTTGTCCATGACATTAGAGGATTCACAAATATTTTTAAGATAGGAATTCTAGCCCCTCAATGGAATCATATTGTTTTCTTTAGTTTTATGAGTTAGAATTTGCCTCCATAATTTCTTAGGGTCTAGCTTAGATAGGTGCAAAAGTTTGTCTTTATTTCTATTTATATAGTACATTTTTTCCTTTTAATTAGGGATTTGTATCTATTAATCGTGTTATATTTTAAGGACTCATTAGAAGCATCCCTAATGGCTCTTCTAGAAATCTTACACCCTTTATCATATCGAGGGTTGGCCATTGTATTTTCCTCTTTATACAACACCTTGGTAGAGAAATTGTTAATAGAAGTAGAGAGGGTTGTCATAAAATTTTGATAGAGATCTTCAACATTGTTCTTAATTGATAGGATATTTAATGCATTATTTAAATCCTTTAAAAAAATATCATATTTATTTTTGTTTAAAATAAAGTGTTTTTGTTTATCAAAATTCTCTTCAATGTGTCTTTTGTGCATGGCAAAGTTTAGAGTTAGTATTAAAGGTCTATGATCAGAGTCGGGCTCATGATTGTTTAAGAGGTCAAATTTTACTATTTGGTTGTGTACAGGGATATCAAGTATCACAAAATCTATGGCACTACTACCAAGCCTATGAATACAATAAATTTGATTGGATTTCAGCCACTTCATTAGACTATTGTAAATTATTAGATGTTGAGAACTACAAAGCTTGATTAGCTAGCTAAAACAAGGTCTGCATCTAGACATAGAGGATTATGGTTGGAATCATTACTTAAAATAATAGATTGATTGGTTTTTGGTTTAACATTAAAGTCTCTTATGAAGAGGATATTGCCTTCATTTCTCAAACTGTAAATATCTTGTTCTAATCCATTGTGAAGACAATTTTTTATCTA
>JASDQU010013496.1:112708-123234 GCA_032191745.1 Picea mariana | reverse complement strand
CTATTGATTATTTCTCATATATTGTGCATGGTGTATTGTGGTGTATTGGTGTAACTCTTATACCATTGTTCATTTCTCATTGGATATAATTGAATGGTTTAATTATAAGTTGAAAAAGGTTTTAAATTGTACTTGATACTAATTCACCCCCCTCTTAGTATCAACAGTATATGGACTAGCAAATGGACTACAAGAGTGCCAAAAGGAGGTTGGATATTGTTACAAATATTTGAACCTGAAATACGCTTCAAACCCTAGTTCCCATGGAGTAGTAACCCACTATGATACCAATGATTCAGATCTTGAGAGATAAGATTCAGAAGGCTTGAATGTTGAGAGAGGAGAGAAAACATGCAAATTTTCCATGAAATTAATCACAAGAAAATTGATGAAAATCAATGAATTGAATACACCACAAAAAATGAGAGAGAGAGAGAGAGAGAGAGATTTGGAGAAGAAGGATTCCATTAAGAAGAACCATTACATGCAATGAGGCCAATTTTGGGACGTCTCCTTCTTGACCTCACTCTCTTCCTATTTCCTTTTTATAAGGTGTCTTTTTGGCAAAGTCAATTTTGATTAGGTTTGACTCCATTAATTACATATCTATCAAGTTCCCTTTTACATAAAAATATGAATTTATAACTTATACATCCAAAGTTAGATGATAAGCCCCCTATAATATTCAAATCAATGGGTAACCATGTTTGACTATGGTTGACCATGATTGACCATGGTTGACTATGGTTACCCATGGTTTCTTATGGTTGACCATGGTTGACTATGTGATCCAAAATGGATCCAGGAAGGCCTAAAATTCAAATTTCTCATAATCGGACGAAACTAGTGCCATTGCGTCGGGATCATCGTGTTGATTCTGTCCATATAATTTTTTCCACAAATGGACATCGTATGCGAAATTTATCGTGTTCTGATTGATTTCCCAAACATGCAAAAGTCAAACTGATCAAATTCAATAGTCGTACTATTGACGTCAGCAGTACGACATGTGACTTCATCATGATGACGTTAGTAGGACACGTGGAAACACCAGGAGGTGACACATGTCACTCAATTTTGGCATTTTCGGACTGAGTTGGACCAGTACGAAAATGACACGTGACATTGTACGGACGTGACACATGACAGTCTATATGTGACGTGGCCCACTGATAGGATGACACGTGCTAGTATAGAAAAAAAGTGGTTGTACGGATGTTGATGTGGCAAGGTGATTGGGCAGTATGAATGCTGAAGTGGCAAGTGACTCGACAGTATGAACACTGACATGGCATGAAACTTGGTTGTACGATAGTGACATGGCAGCTGACCATGCATGTTGACTAGTTGTTGACTATACCGTATGGGCCAATCATAGGGTGACACATGGCCCAATCATAGGGTGCCACGTGACACCCCAGATTTTTCCAATGTTGGCTAGGCCAAAAATTTGGTTGCAACTTCGCCAGGCTTGAACCCCCGACCTCCAGGATGAGCAACGAATTCACCACATGCGTTGGCCACATGGGCGCGATTGGTGCTTGTGAAAACAAATGGTGGAGTTCTGTTTAAGCTACAGTTTGGTGCAATTTTGGGGATAGGTCTCAATCGGCAGGGGGCTAGCCTGGGACCAAGGCTAAGAAACAGGATCCAAGCCAGATCAGGTGGGCACATGGAGTGTTAGGACTGGGACATATGGCTCCATATGACCAGGCAAAAGGGGCTTGATAGGAGAACAAGGAGCCAACACCCAGCCCAAGGACATATGGTGCGCTCAATATGTTTAGAAGCACGGAGAAAGGGGGTTGCGTCCAAAAATTTTCCAATTTTAGGTTTTTAACTATATATTATGATTTTTTGGGTTTTTTAATGCTGATTTTGGTAGATTTTGTCCATTTTGGGGGGATCTGGAGCCCAATTTGAGGCTAGATATTGGGAGGAGGATACCAACTCAAAATCTATATAAAACAGAGGTTCTTAGCATCATTAGAGGGTTTATATTGGCAGAATGATGATGATTTTATGAAGCTTGAAGCCATTTTTATGCAGGGAAGCCATAGAGGAAGTGAACTTTGCGGGCCATTTCCAGTAGCTACGCCCAACCTTTTTCAGTTTCGTCAGTTGTGTTAGATTCTTGAGGTCAAGAAGAACACAGCCAGACCAGTTTTTAATCCTTTTGACACATTTATAATTTACTTTATAAGAATTTACAAGAAATAAGAAAGCCTCACCCACTAAGACAAAGGCTTAGAGACATAGGCAATCTTGCCAAACTTCGTTAACAACTTTGTTGTTATGGTTTGTTTCTCTTTGTGTTTATATTTTGATCTACATTTTTTTATGATGGATACTATAATCTCTCATTAAGTTCTTATTCTTCCCTTAATTCCTAATTGGTAATTGAATACATGCTTAAAACTTAACCAAGTCTTTAAAGATCAATTTTGGATCAAGTGGTATCAGAGCAGGTTGACAGTTGGTTTTTGAGTTTGCATGATTACCAGGGAAAATCTGAGTCATGGTGAAGGTGAGTTTGTAGAAGTGGATCCTGATATTGGATCAAGAAAGAGGAATTCTCAAAGTGGGGAGATGGCATTGGAAGAAGGCATGTCTCGGAACGAGATAGAGTTGCAAAAAAAATTATTCTCCATGTCTGAGATGGTAAAGGTCTTATATGAGGATTACTTGGAACATAAGAGGTCTTTCCAAGGGGAATATTCCAAACAAGACAAAAGTGAAGAAGGAGAGGATCCTCCTAAACCTCCTCCTTCACCTCCTTCTTCTCCATCATCTTCTTCTTCTTCAAGTACAAGTTCAAAATCCACCGCAAGAAAACATTTCCATAAACATAAACATGATATGCCTTTACTTAAGCTTGATGTGAAATTTGAATTGCCCATGTATGATAGTGAAGTCAATGTTGAGAGTCTTGATAACTGGGTCTGACAGATGGAAGTTTATTGCAGTGTGCAACAAATCAAAGATGAGGCAACTCAAATCAAGTTGGCATCACTTCGTCTTGTAGGCACAACACTCATTTGGTGGCAAAGTAAGTTGCAAAATGGCATGCAATAAGTTGGTAATGTATTTCCATCATGGAAAGAATTTTTTTTTGCACTTAGAAAGAAATTTTATCCTTTGGGTTATAAGGAGAAATCTTTAATTGAATGGAAAAGTCTTAAGCTAAGAAAAGGACAAACGGTGCAAAAACACACAGATGAATTTCATAAGATGGCATTAATGTTAAATATTCCATTGCATACCCAAGAAACTCTTATGAAGTATATAGGAGATTTACATACACATATTTGTAACACTGTATTTATGTTTGGACCTACTAATCTTGATGAGGTTTATGTTCAAGCAATGAGGTTTATGTTCAAGCAACATACTTTGCAGGAGGGAAAACAAGAGTTCGTGTATCAGAGGAATTGTCTTCAAAGAAAGAGGAAAAATGGAAGGGGAATGGAAAGAAAGAAAAATCAGCAACAATGAAGGAAGGGAAGCTCTCTTGAAAGCATTGTAATAAAGAAGGGCATGATGATGACCATTTCTCACAATTGCACCCAGAGAAGAGATCAAAGTGGTTCAAAGAGAGGAAATGGAGGCAAACCGTTGCAACAACAACACAACCAACAAACTTGGGATATGATTCAGGTGATGAGACTAAAATCATAGCAGTTGGTTTGATAGGTAAAATTGGTTATGGATATTATTCTATAAGTAAATTTTTTCACACAAGAGTGATAATGAAACATACTAAGATCGACACATTGATAGATAGTGGATCTCAATCCAACTTGATTTCAGAGGAAGTGGTTAAACAATCGGGATTGAAAACTAAGCCACATCATAAACCTTACTCACTTAAATGCATAAGCAACAATCATAAATTGCACAATGCACTTTAAATTTTACAATTTCATCAAAATTTGTGGATGAGGTAACATGTGATGTGGTGCCACTCAATGAATGTGGAATGGTCTTAGGCAGCCCTTATTTGTATGATCACAAAGAAATCTTCTACAGGGAACAAAATCGATATCACTTAACTAAAGAAGGCAATGAATATGTTGTACATGGTCATCACATAAAAGCAAATCAATCTCTGCAAACAATGGAACAATTAAGGAAGGTAGCTTATGCAAGCAACACACCTATAATTGTGCCAAATAAAGAAATTGATCTTAACCATGAACACAAGATGTTTGTAGAATGGAAGTTCAATCATACTTTGCTTCAAGATAAGATAATGTCATGAAATCACATCAATCATATTAGCTCATTTGCAGTCATATTTATGATGTTATCACTGCTAATGTTTTCAACATGAATGGCAGTAGCTTCAGTAAGATGTGAAAGAGTACAAGTGGCTAACAATATGTTGTCAATTGTCATGGTTGTTTTTCAATTAATTATGATGAGACAGGTGCATAGGACAAAGTTTAAAGACAAAGGACAAGTGGGGTGGCCTATCCCGCACTTGATGACTGGTTAATACCCTTTTGGAGGACCAAAAGGTCTTAGTGGGGAGGCATGATCCAAAATGGATCCAGGAAGGCCTAAAAGCCAAAGTTCTTGGAATCATAAGAAACCAGTTCCATTGTGTCAGGATCGTCACGCCAATTCTAGCCATATAATTGTTTCCGCAAATGGACACCGTATGCGACATTTATCGCGTTCTGATCGATTTCCCAAACAGGCAAAAAGTCAAACTAGTCAAAGTCAACAGGTCGTGCTGCTGACGTCAGTAGTACTACAGGTGATGTCAGTAGGACATGTGGCAGCACCAGGAGGTGACATGTGTCACTCAATTTTGGTGTTCTTGATCTGAGTTGGACCAGTACGAAAATGACACATGGCACTATACGGACGTGACATGTGGCAATCCATACGTGACGTGGCCCAATGACAGGGTGACACATGGAAGTGAGAATGACAAGTGGTTGTATGGATGTTTATGTGGCAGGTTGATTGGGAAGTAAGGATGCTGACGTGGCAGCTAAATGGGTAGTATGGACGTTGACATGGCATGACACATGGTTGTATAGCAGTGACGTGGCAGCTGACTTTGCATGTTGACTGGGTTGTTGACTGGGTGCGGACTGTACCGTACAGACCAATAATAGGGTGACATGTGGCCCAATCAAAGGGAAATACGTGGCACCCCATATTTTTCCAATGTTGTCTAGGACAAAATTTTGGTTGTGACTCCATCGGGCTCGAACCCTCAACCTCCAGGACAAGCAACGGACTCACCACATACGCTGGCCACCTTGGCATGGTTGGTGCTTGTGCAAACAAATGGCGCAGTTCTATTTAATCTGTTGTTTGGCACAATTTTGGGGATAGGCCCCAATCGGCAGGGGGATAGCCCATGACCAGAGCTAAGAACTAGAAGCCAAGCCAGATCAAGTGGGCGCATGGAGTGTTAGGACCGAGACATATGGCTTCATACAACCAGGTAAAAGGGGCTTGATCGGAGGACAAGGAGCCAAAGCCTAGCCCGAGGAAATATGGTGCACTCCATATGAACAGGATCCCAGAGAAAGGGGGTTGCGCCTATATGTTTTCCAATTTTGGGTTTTTCACTATATATTATGATTTTTTGGGTTTTTTTATGCTGATTTTGGGAGATTTTGTCCATTTTKGGGGGGATSTGGAGCCCGTTTTGAGGCYAGATCTTGGGAGGAAGTTGGGAGGAGGATACCAACTCAAAATATATATAAAAMAGAGGTTMTTARCATCATTAGAGGGTTTATATTGGTATAATTATGATGATTTTATGAATCTTGAAGCCATTTTTATGTAGGGAAACCATTGAGGAAGAAAACTTTGCCGGCCATTTCCGAGAGCTACGCTCAACCTTTTTTAGTTTCGTCAGTTGTGTTGGATTCTCGAGGTCGATCAAAACACATCCATACCAGTTTGTAATCATTTTGACACATTTCTGATGTACTTTTGAAGAATTTAAGAGAAATAAGAAAGCCTCAGCCACTGAGACAAAGGCCTAGAGACATAGGCAATCTTGTTGAACTCTGTTAACTTTTTTTCTAGTTATGGTTTGCTTCTCTTTGTGATTATATTTTGATCTATATTTCTTTATGATGGATGCTCTAATCTCTCATTAAGTTCTTCTTCTTTCCTTAATTCCTAATTGGTAATTGAATACATGCTTAAAACTTAAGCAAGTCTTTAAAGATCAATTTTGAATCACTAAGGTTGATCAAGGTAGACCATGGTCGACTATGGAAGACCATGTAGACCGTGGGTGACTATGATTGAATATGGTTGACTATGGGTGACCAAGGGTGGCCATGTTTGACTATGTTTGACCATGGTTGACTATAGTTTACTATGGTTGGATTTCATCACAATGTGACGTTGGTGAAGGGTTATGTTTGATTGTGACGTTAGGATATCTTTGTCACATTACGACATCAGGTTTTGTTCAACACATTACAATGTTGAGTTATGTTCATCACATTGCAATGTTGGTTAATGGTAATCACATTGGGACATCAAGCTTTTTAGTTTATCATTCATTTCTAAAATCATTGAAATAATTTACTCATAAATTTGTAAGGGAAATTGGTAAGTTAGAATTTGATTAAAATAATTAAAAAAACTTTTCATTAATTATTTAAAATTATTTTTAAATTCAATAAAAATGTATTATTATTAATTTTAAAATGTTTTATAAATTTATAATTAATAATGATGATGGTTAACGTACATTGAAATAAAATTTGGTTTATCAAACCTTAAGTAAGGTAAGGAATTACTTGATTTTCTTTAAAAGTTTATTTATGTATTCAAAAAGTTTTAAGAGAGGTATTTCTAGATAACCATAATTTTGATGAGTTAAAATATTAGAAAGGTCGATATTGTAACAAATATTTTGTTATTGTGATTTAATGTGGGTGTACACCAGACATTCTAGGATAAAGTGTTTTTATATTCAAACCTTTTAGTGTCACAAAGATGAAAAATTATTTCGACACGCAACATTTTGGGAATTTTCCAACACCTTATTTCACTATGGAGCTCATTAGACTTTGTTCTTATTTTAGCGACATTGAGTTTTTTCTTTACGTTGGTTTAAAAAAGATACTTTTGATATTCTATATTAATGTTAATCACCTCCTTATAGTATCTTAATTTTCTTTTATCCTCTAATCCTTTATCGCACCACAATTTCTCCTTAAATTCAAATGTAATAATATTTTTAATAGTATTGTTATTCTACAAAGTGACCTCTTCATTTATCCCTTGATGATTTAGCCAATACTCAACATCTTTATGCCACCCTGCATGATCTGCAAGTTGTTTTGAATAGATTTTGAATAAATCTTAGGAAACCTCTTGTCTTCCATGTTGTTTATCATATTCTTGTACATTAGGTACCTAGCCATAGTCATGCTCTCAATGGGGGAAAGACTCACTTCTATGAGGAGAATAGAATAGGGTATATTTCCTTTAATTTCAAGATTATAAATTATAAAATACTTTTGGATTTGCTCTATATTTCTCGATGATTCTCTAGAGATATTGCATCCCCAGACTTCACAATCATATAGGGTAATAGGAATGATGATAATCTCAAAGAGGATTTTCTTCTTATCCTATAGCCAAAGGTCTATTGGTATACAACTGTTTTCAAGCCTATAATAAGCTTTGCACCCTCTATTTTCATTTTCTCAATGTTATAGTTCAAGTTAAACTTTTGATGAAGATAGATTCTGAGATATTTGTATGAAGTCACTTCCTCCAAATTGTTTTTATCATACACGAAATTCATGTAAGTGACTTTTGGATTTAATTATCACAACCTTCATTTTGTTAGTGTTAACAGACATACCTCTTCTGAGTAGAAATCCTTGAGGATTTTTAGTTGCTTTTCAATATCATAGGGACTCCTCGCCATAAGAATAATATCATCGGAATAAAGAAGAAGAATGGTGCCTATATCAACAAGAGTCGATTCGAAAAAACCTACTTCTTCCAAAAAATCCTATAACTTTTCAATGTATGTGCCAAAAAGGGCAGGGGACAGGGAAAAACCTTTCTTAAATCTTGTATTACAATTAATTCCTTCCAACTATCCTTTAATGTTTCTAAATTTGGAAATAACATTCTTGTACAACCTTACCGGAGTATCCCTCAACTCAAAAGGAATGTTTATCTCTCTTAACTTATTCCAAAGGTTAGTCCTAGGAACTATGTCAAAATATTTCTGAAAGTGAATGACATAACACATAAGATTGGTTATATTATTATGACACTCCTTTTCAATGATCCTAAGTGTAACAAGGTGGTCCACAGTTGAATGATAGATCCTAAATCCGACCTGGACTTTAGCTATTTTTTTGTGGCTTTCTAGCCATACATTAATCTTATTTTCCAAAATAATTCCATATAACTTGGCTAAAAGGGGGCTAATCATAATGGTCCTATAATTAGAGGGATTGTTTTTATACCCACTTTTTAAAATAGGTACAATGAGACTTTGAGTCCAAGGTTTAGAGAATTTATGCTTGACTTCTAAATTGAAGATCTTGTGGATGTGAGGGATGAGGATATGCCCTCCAATTTGTTATATTTCAATGAGTATCCTTTGATGTCTTTAGCTTCCCTTTTGCGAGTCTCTTAACCCCAAATTTATGTCTTCTATTGAAAAAACTTCTTCCTCTATAGAAACGGTTTGAATGTTGTCCACGACATTAGAGGATTCACAAATATTTTTAAGATAGGAATTCTAGCCCCTCAATGGAATCATATTGTTTTCTTTAGTTTTATGAGTTAGAATTTGCCTCCATAATTTCTTAGGGTCTAGCTTAGAGAGGTGCAAAAGTTTGTCTTTCTTTCTATTTATATAGTACATTTTTTCCTTTTAATTAGGGATTTGTATCTATTTATCGTGTCATATTTTAAGGACTCATTAGAAGCATCCCTAATGGCTCTTCTAGAAATCTTACACCCTTTATCATACCGAGGGTTGGCCATTGTATTTTCCTCTTTATACAACACCTTGGTAGAGAAATTGTTAATAGAAGTAGAGAGGGTTGTCATAAAATTTTGATAGAGATCTTCAACATTGTTCTTAATTGATAGGATATTTAATGCATTATTTAAATCCTTTAAAAAAACATCATATTTATTTTTGTTTAAAATAAAGTGTTTTTGTTTATCAAAATTCTCTTCAATGTGTCTTTTGTGCATGGAAAAGTTTAGAGTTAGTATTAAAGGTCTATGATCAGAGTCAGGCTCATGATTGTTTAAGAGGTCAAATTTTACTATTTGGTTGTGTACAAGGATATCAAGTATCACAAAATCTATGGCACTACTACCAAGCCTATGAATACAATAAATTTGATTGGATTTCAGCCACTTCATTAGACTATTGTAAATTATTAGATGTTGAGAACTACAAAGCTTGATTAGCTAGCTAAAACAAGGTTTGCATCTAGACATAGAGGATTATGATTGGAATCATTACTTAAAATAATAGATTGATTGGTTTTTGGTTTAACATTAAAGTCTCCTATGAAGAGGATATTGCCTTCATTTCTCAAACTGTAAATATCTTGTTCTAAGCCATTATGAAGACAATTTTTTATCTGGATTGTTTTTCTTATAAAGGTAGAATTAATAGATGAAAAATAACAACTTGTTATATAAATATTCTTAGCATTAATATATGAAATATACATCCACATGTACTAATTGAAATGACATTTTTTGTGAATCCTAATGTGAGGAACAATGTTCTTTTTTATGTAACAAGCTACAACATCAATCCCTCTATGGTAGGATCTTTTGTTCCATACAAACCACAAGAAAAATCTTTCTATGCTAAGGGCCTTAGGTTCTTCATGTTCCCAAGTTTCAACCATAAATATAATATCGGTTTCACTCAAGATCCAACTTAACATAGACCCTTTACTCCATGGAAAACCACAACAATTCCAAGAGAGGATCCAAAGTGTCCCAAATTTCTATTTATTATTATATTTTGGTATCTATCCCTAATAGTAATTTTTATATTCCTAATTATTGTCTATTTTCATTCCTGGATTCTTTTACCTTGTGAACTTCCTTCCTTAATTCAACTTGGTCTTCTAGAATGGGGTCTTCATTTATAAATATTCTTAACCCTTTTAAACTCATATTTTTACTGAGTATTCAATATTTATGTTCAGTACAGCTTACCTTACCCTGAATTAACTTATCTTTATGCTCAATTATTTTGGCCAATATATTTTCTTCTATGAGACAAGTTGTTTCAATTTGCAGCTAATTTTGTAGTTCTTCCTTGAATATTCCTAGCATGTCCTCATATTTCTTCTCTTTTATACCAAATATTGAGAGGTTCAAGGCTCTTTTGTTATGCTAATGGTCTAAATATATGAGATTATTCATTTCCTCTTTTATGGGTTTGATATCCAATTTACCTTCCAAACTATTTAGGGCCAAATTGGTATTCATATTTTATTATAGCTCTTTAATCTTGTTCCTTGGATTGA
>JASDQU010013496.1:66136-93964 GCA_032191745.1 Picea mariana | reverse complement strand
CCAAAGAAGGTAACCTCAGTGGTTTTTCATTTTTAGAGAGTATGAAAAACATAAAGAAGACTCCATTGGGGTACCTTTTTCGAAAATAGTCTAGTCGGTTTGGAAAAGGGGTAAACTAGCACCGGAAAGATGGCTATTCAAAGTTATTTTAACGAGTGTGACAAAGACAAGATCACTCAACAATCTTTTCAATTTTAAGGAGTCTGAAAAGAGCTTAACTATGGACTCACTGCCTTTTTCTAAATTTATTCTCCTTAGCCCAAAAAAGTATAAAATTTACTGAGGAGAACTCTCCCGGCGAGATGAATCTCCCGAGGTGGACCTTTTTCCTCCGTGCCAGAAAAAAGGGTAAACTCTTGCCAATAGATGTTCTTCTAGAACAATTTAATGAGTGTGAAGGAACAAGGTCACTCGACGATCTTTTCAATCTTAAGGAGTCTGAAAATAGCTTAACTATGGACTCCATGGGGGATGTTCTTCTGGAGCAATTTAACGAGTGTGAAGGAACAAGGTCACTCAACAATCTTTTCAATTTTAGGGAGTCTGAAAAGAGCTTAAAAATGGACTTTGTGGGGGTTCCTTTTTCGTAAATTTAGTCCCTCGGGCCCGAAAAAGGGTTAAACTTATACCTAAGAATACTCTTCTAGCGAACCAAAATTCCTAGAGTATACCTTTGTTCGTGCAATTGACCATCCAGACCGAAAAAGGGGTAAACTACCGTCAGACAGACGTGCCTTCGAGTTTTAGTTTGGTGAGCGTGAAGGACAACAAGATCTCTCAACAATATTTTCATGTTTAGAGAGTCTAAAAAGGGCTTAAAGAAGACTCCAAGAGGTTACTTTTCTTAGTTAATCCTATAGGATTGAAAATCATAAATATAGTCTCATCAGATGTTTCTTTCAGATTTCAAAGCGAGATTGAAAGACAACAAAGCATGCTCATTTTTGGGAGTCCCGAGGGTGAGGACGAGAGTGATGATGCATCAGATAAATGAGGCTCAATCTCGTAAACATGATAGGACTAACAAGGACTCCCGAGCCTAAAGTCATTAAAGACAACATGGACGCCAAAATGCAACAAGGATCACCTAGGGAATCCATGTAAAGGTAGGCTCTACCACCTAATTACGACACTTCTAAAGAAACAATGATGGTTCTGTGTCACACTTGGGTGGGATCGATCCTATGGCAAAGCGAAAAATACAACGAGATGCAGAAAGTGGAAGTGGAATCCTAACTTATATGCAAAAAGTTGAAAAAAAAATGACTTTTACCGAAGGACCTTTAAAAGTGACCCATCTCCCAAAAAGTTACCAAACCAAAAAGTCAAAGTGCATAGTAACATCTAATAAGAAACTCAAGAACCAAATTAAATGATTTTCAAGCCAGAAAAAATGACAAAAGGGTTCAAAAAAGTGGCAAAAAGGGCCAACAAAGGCTATAAATAGAAGTTGAGAGCTCATTTTCACCATTGCAATTTGAAAATTAACCAAAAGGTAAAAAAGACCCCTTTTCTAAAAGAGTTGATTCCAAAAGCTTCAGAGGATGAAACTAACTTCCGCTCGGACCAAGTAAGTATAAACTTATCCCTCTTGCATTTCCATTCATCATTTTAGCATTTCTTTTAGTTTTTTTGGGGGGGCACCCTCTTAAAAAAGGGCGGCCCTACATGTACGCGAGCTGTCTAAGGACAGCCCGTGGGCAGAAAAAAATATGCCCGCGTGCATACACGACTGTGTCCAAGACAACCCGCGTACACCCTCAAAAGCATAGAAAAATGAATATGCAAGAGCTAAATCCCCCTTTGAACTTGTCATGTAATAGGATGTATGTCCACTGGAGGGAGAGGGAACACGAGGAGATCGATATATTGGTCGATGAGGACCCTGATGTTATCGCCGCATTGAAACAATGTGGGTTATGTAAGTTCTATCAATTTCCATTCATGAAGGAATAAACCAAGCTACTGAATGCCTTGGTGGATTAATGGCATCCTGTCGCAGAGGCGTTTATGCTTAAGGGGTAGTCATTGATTCCAACGACTGAGGACATATATTTCTTGACTGGCCTCTCGAGAAGAGGGGAACCAGTCAACCTGCTTACATTTCCCCCTGGGCCCTTCAACATTGTCGAACTCATCGGAATGCATTGCAAGGTCGGCACTGAGAAAGTAGGTTCTCAGGTGCCCATCCACAAGATCACCAACCTATCACTGAAGGTGATTTTTTTTCTTATTGGGCGGATCACTGGATCCGTGGCCCTACACCAGGCTTCTCGGGCGCACATGTATTGTGCAATGGAGTGCCTAAAAGCACGAATATTCGAATGGATCACGACCATGCTCAACTGCATGAAGAGGCATCTCATAGAGTGTCCCGGGTGAAGTAACAAGAACTTCGGGTTAGGTACCATTTTTTGCTCGTTCTTATTTGAGAGGGTACCCATCATGAGTCGACGAGAGACAGTACGGGGGCATGTGGCCTCCTTCCCAGCAGTGTGTAGGTGGGCAACATTGCTACCACAATAGGGGGGAGGAAGGACCGTATAGGCCTTCAATGATAAATTTTTCGACGGGTGGGCATGACATATTCTAGTGATAGAGGACTACCCCTACACTAGAATCAAATTTTCCAGGGATTCGGACATGCCCGTACCTCCTAGAGAGGAGCGAGGAGAGATAGGTATGTGTGTTTTTTAAAGTTATTTAATTTTTAGTTTCTTTTATATATATCAATTTTATGTGTACCAGAGTATCTAACAACTATGTATCTGTTATGTACAGATGTGGGACCAATACGTCCGGCAGACTTCTTGAGGACCAAGCAACATCCTCGACCAAAGGTAGTACCAGCAACAGTCGACGGACCAACAGCCATAGGGGGGCCTCCAGTCGAAGAGGCTGAGAGAGTATTGAGACGAGTGGAACAGAACCTCACCGCGCTCACTCGTGCAGTTCACATGGCCAAGATCGAGGATCTCCAACCATCTGTGCAGCCTCGCGTAGTTGGGGTGCCACAGACATGGGTCCAACTCTTTCGGCATTTGGCAAACATCGTTTTTCACTACAGCAGGGCCAATAGGCCCCAAGATTAAATAGAATGGACTCTTTATGTGTCGAGGGCACTCTTTTTTTATATTTTTTAGGGAATAAGCCCCATGATGTATACCGGATATATATTTTTGAGGCGTTCACACCCACCTATGTACTCTGAGACTTTTTGATATATATATATATTTACATATTTTTGTCTTATGGATCACATTTATTTACAAATGTATGTACATGTGTATGTGTGTGCTTCTTTTTATGTGTGTGCAACATGCCAATCTAATACTTATTAGCTAGAGTATCTATCATTTGATTTAATCTCCTAGGAACATGGATATACGTAATGTAATAAAAATAATGTTCTAAGAGATGTACCCTAAGGAAGCGTCAGTGTAAAGTAGGATCTTAAACACAGTAAACCCCATTTAACTAGGAAACAACCAGCTAACCATCTAAGTAGACCCGGAGGTAAGAGATACCATGCGACAAAGCGTCACGAAGTAACTCTATTATTGTGTTGTACTATGTGACATTGTTTGTGGCGTCACCTAAACAGATACCTCCAGAAGATAGAAACTGGTCGTGAGGCATGAAAATCACTCAAGCTGAGGAAGCAAGCCTCTGAGTGTGTCGGCTAGCGTTGTCCACGAACCCAAATAACACCTCTAATTCACTTGGTTTCTTCCATAGTGAAAAAATACGACATAAAAAATAACACGTCCATAAAACAAAAAGACAAAAAACTAGTTGTATAAGAACTATACATATGTACAAGAATTCACCCAGGCGACCAACCTACAAGTAATACTTCTTGAGGTAGAGCCCATTTCTAGGCTCTACCAAAGCATTTCCCTCAAATTCAACCAGATGATAAGCACCCTTCTTTAAGACCTCTTTCACGATTAAAGGTCTGAACCACATGGGTTTGAACTTGCCTGCCCCTAGGGGATCCTTATCTTGGTCGTAGACCAGAACAAGGTCGCCTTCGGAGAAAATTTGAGGATAAACGGATCGATCATATTGACACTTGAATCATTGTTTGTGAGCCTCGTTAGCCAAGGCTGCACCGTGGTGTTGCTCATCGAGCTGATCGAGATATAATAAGCATTCCTCAAGCGGTGAAGTGTTTGGCAATAACTCTACTGCCAACTTTAAAGATGGGATCTAGAACTCTATAGGCAAGACTGCTTCTAGCCCATAAACGAGTTGAAAAGGTGAGAAACTGGTGGCAGTATTTACAAACGTTCAGTAGGCCCATAATGTCAAGTACAACATCAAATGCCAATTTGACTTGGCAGAATTGATCGTTCGCTGCAGAATAGCCTTGAGGGATTTATTCACAGCTTCTACCTAACCATTTGCTTGTGGGTAGTAGGGTGATGAATGCTCTTGCCTCAACCCAAGCTTTGATTTTAACTCAGACATCATTTTGTTTTGGAAGTGATTGCCATGGTCAGTGACAATCTCCTTCAGGATGCCAAACCTTGCTACTATCTGGTTAAAAATGAAGAGAGTTGTTGTTTCACCATCATTATTGAGTGTTGGCATAGCCTCAACCCAATTTGTGAAGTAATCTACTGCTACAATGATATAACAATGCCCCCTGGATGAAGTCCGGTGGCATGTAGTAAAATCAATCCCCCACTTGGTGAAGGGACCAACAGCAATGACGGGAAACATGGGAGCAGGATGTGCCCTCATCTTCCAGAAGAAGATCTGACACGGGTGGCACTTCTTGACTAACTCAACACAATCCTTGATTAATGTAGGCCAAAAGTAACCAGCTTGTAGAATCTTTTGGTTTGTTTCCAACCCAGACAAATGACCACCACATGCTCCAGTGTGGAAGTCGTTAAGAATGAGTTTTGCTTCTTCATATATAAGGCACCGATGAAGAATGAAATCTACACCTCGATGATACAAAGTGTCATCGAGTATGAGATAGTTTCATGCCTGATGGTGTATTCATCGACGCTCATCGCGAGAAGTAGAGGTGAGGCACTTAAAAGTTTGGAGATATACTAGTATATATCCATACCAAGGGTCCGAAGATGCGATCAGAAAAGGATATCCTTTAATAGGCGACTCTTTGGGCGTAACATCACCTGCTTCGACTGGAAGTTCCAAAATAAGTTTCGCAAAGACCATCAACTTTTTGGATTTCGCGGAAACAAAATCCAATTCAAATTCCTGGAGGATAACAATCCATCTACTGATCTTTTTTCCAATTACATGTTATGTCAACACGTATTGAAATGGATTCACAATGGTAATGATGGTGGTCTTGCGAAGCCGGATATAATGACAGAACCGTTAGACAGCATGCACTACTGCCAATGCAAGCTTCTCAACATGGGAATAGTTGAGTTCCGGCCCAACCAGGCCTCGGCTCAGGTAATAAATCACATGCTCTTCAAGAAGATCATTCTCTTGAACCAAGACCATACCGATGGTCGACTCTGTAGCGGCCAAGTAAAATAATAAATCTTTATTATAATTGGGTGGCCAAAGCAGAGGGGCAGACGTAAGGGCATGTTTCAACGCTTAGAAAGAGCATTGAGCGGCTTCGTCCCAAAATAAAGGGACTCCTTTTTTCAATAAACGCATGAACCCTTTAGCAATCTCGGCATAGATTGTGATAAAACGTCGTAGAAAGTTCGTTTTCCCTTGTAATCTCTGAATCTAAGGGATTGTGCACAGGAGAGGAAACTGAACTATTGCCTCAAATTTTAGAGGATCGACCATGATCCCTGTTGTCTAAACAATGAAACCTAAAAGACGACCTGACATCACGCAAAAACTTCATTTTTTAGGATTCAAGGGAATCTGATAGTAGCGACATCATTCAAAGATAAGTCAGAGGTGTGTGGGATGATCAAATCTCTTGCGAGAGCATCATGCTAGATCATCGAGATAAGACTCGACTATATGTCTAAGGTTGTGGAAAGAAAAATACATGGCCAGCTGAAAAGTGGCTCCAACATTCTTCAGGCCAAAAGGCATCTTATGATAAGCAAATGTGCCCCATGGACAGACAAAAGTTGTTTTATGTTGGTCTTCGGGTTTAATCTGAATCTGGTTGTCTAACACCCCAGGTTTTGAACCCCAATTTTAAATAATGTATTGTTACAATGTTGAGAGGCCAGAGTTCCTAAACAATTATTAAAAGGATAGTGTGCCCAAGAAATGTAATTTTTTGATCATTATTAGTGATAATGACATTGTTGGTTGCTAGATGGACAAGGACTAGAGTTATAGGGGGCTATGATTCCACAAGAGAGGGGGCTTGAGAGGATAAATGTTTATTCCTATTCTAATTACCCTTTTTGTCTAAGGGAGGGGATCGGTTATGAGAGCTTCTTGGGGAAGGCCAAGAGGTTCTTGATTTCCCCCATGAAGTTACTTAAACCTGCCTCTGGTCTGATCGGGGGGTTCGACTAATGGCTTGTCCGTTGATTTCTTGTACCTTCACTCATTTTCTCCCATGCACGCACTCCCATGCACCCCCTGACTCCTCCATTGATTCGTCCTCATCCACGTCTTGACTGGGGAAGGGAAACCAAGTTGTTGAAGAATTATCCATTGGATAGTTGGTTGTTGTGGTCACTGGTGTGATCCAGTCGTGACCTGGGGCCTACATGTCTGAAATGCATGGGCCTGTACCCTGTTTTTCTCACAACAATGAGTCCTGAGATTTCCAGCATTGATATTCTTGACCTACTTTGTTGGAGGCCCTAGAAGGAAGGAGAAGGACTGCCTAAGGGACTGCGTGGCAGAGAAGGGTGGAAGTCCATTCTCTCGGGTGGAACAGGCTAGGTAGAAGAGATCTGGTTACCTGGATTGTTGTGGGTATTGGGAAACTTGTGATATCTTGAAAGCTAATTGGTTTGGGAACCCAAGTACACTCTGGAACCATCCTTGTGGATTCATAGCCCTGGCTCATAGGTGACACTATTGTTGAGACTTGGACCAGTGGTGTCTACGGTTGGGTGGAACGTCCTTCGTCTGCAGCCAGTTGGTGTCACCTTTTTATAAATATAAGTGCTCTCTATTGTGATATTATTAGCTGTGTATGAATTTATTCCACTGCATATTTAATTATCGTTTAATTGAATCTTAGATTATGCATGCTTTCTACATATTGTTGTGCATGTTGTTAATTCTCTTATTTTATGCATCCTTAAATTTCAAAGAAGGTATCGGTAAGAGAAAGAAGTCCAAGGGTGGGCTTGAATGTAGTGTACTCGACCTGTGGATGGATGGGTATGTTACAGATTGGTATGAGAGCTTCAAGTTGAAACACCGGGTCGGTATGGGTCGGGTCTATTAGTCAGAGTCTCGTGTTCAAGATCAAACTCTGACTGTGAAATTGAAAATCTCAGGAGGAATGGTGTGGCAGAAGCTGCGCATGAGACGGAACGACATAGATCCTATGAAAGGGTTCAAAGGATCGTGACAGTTCCTTTTGAATTTGGGAACGATTGCCACTGCAGGATCTGGGGAGATCTGGGATCATTGGATTGGAGGACAGGTGAACAGGGGTCGTTCGATGAAAAGGAAGAAAGGTTAAGGTCATGATCGTCGTATCCCATTGGAGAGAGAGATAAATGACCAACATGCATTGTGGGGAATTGAGTTGCATGGGAGTTAATTTCCCAAGGCGGTCCGACAATCCAAACCACAATTTCCCTAGGGGGTTACGTGTCAGCGTCAAGAGAATTGCAGTGCGAAAGTGGGTTACCCCAAACCGTCAATGCACGACCCCATAATTTGAAAGGCATGCAGTGATATGACATGCCGGTACTCGAGCGACGAACCTCCGAAGAGCCGAAGTAGCCTGGGAACCGTCGATCTATGGGAGGACACGCGTCCATCGATCATGTGCTCTGGATAAAATGCTCTGGGAAAAAGTGAGCAAGGAAGGGGTTTGAAGTTTGAAACTTCTAAAACCCAAAGACCTAAAAGGATCTCAAAAATTGATCTGTCGAGAGCCATGTGTCACCCAATCCAAGGCTTCAGATGAAATCCAGTGGGGCCAGATAAGTTTTAAAATTTGAGATTTTCATAGTCCGGAATCCCGAAGGAGTCATAGTCATTGATCCGTAGGGGACACGCATCAGAGGATCACGAGCTTCGGATAAAAATATTTTCAAGGAAAAAGGTTGAAGTTTGAGATCTCCGAAGTCTGGCGACCGGAAGTAAGCCTCCATCGTCAGGTTAAGGAGGACACGTGGTGCAAATCCATGGACTCCAGGTGAAGACCCAAAGTGAATCTTGGTCGTCCGATCCAGGAGGACATGTGGAGACAAATTGGCTAGTTCGGAAATTCAAATTTTGGGAAAATTGGAAGTGTGCTAATTTGAAAATTCCCGAAGCCTGAAGATCTAAAGTGATGGGGCACGATGATGTCACCTAGAGGTGATGTGGACCCTGGAATCCTCGAAGTGACGTGGCTTGCGGACGTCACCTGGTATGACGTGGAAACATGGGATGTGTGTCATGTGTTAGTAATATTTGAGCCTTTGGAATACTGAAAAGTTGATTAGAATGTGACACATGTCACTTGCTTGATTGGGCCACATGTCTGCTTCTAGTATTTCACCGTGTGGCGACAGATCGTGTAGTCGAGAGACTAAGCATTCCATAAGGGAAATATGTGACAGGTTACAGTGGGTCGAAAACTCCTGAAGAACTAAAGGCCAGAGTACATATAGATTGTTGATTCCAGAGGACACACGTCAAAGGATTGTCAACTTTGGGTGAAAGCACTCCAGGAGAAAGTGAAGGAGGGAAGTTTGAAACTTTCGAAGCCCAAAGAGCCAAAAAAATTCATAGTTGTTGATCTACGGGAGGACACGCATTGACAGATCGTGAACTCCGGGTAGAAGCGTTCTGAAAGGAAGCAAGTGGAAAAGTTGAGACTTTTGAAGGCCAAAGTCCTGAAGTGGACTAGAGTCATTGATTTGAGGAGGATGTGTGGCGCCTGATTCCAAACTTTGGGTACAGAGTACTCTGGAGGAAAGAGGAGGTTGAAAGTTGAAACTTCTAAAGCACGAAGTTCTGAAGTGGATATCGATCATTGATCATAAAGGAGGATTAGGACCATTGATCTGGTCCTGGTTGAAGGTTTCGAAGTCCCGAAGCTCCGAACAAGTTCTTTTTCAGCTAAGAGTAGGGTCATGGCTGTGGTTGCATGCAGTTTGAGAACTGAGGGAAGGAGGGATAAGGGTCGAATTGGTTGTCTTTGAGACAGAAAAGTGCTAAGGAAGGATTTAGCCACAGTTTCTAATTGTGGTCACCTGGGAAGTGGTTTGAAGGAATCACCAGCATAGGGTGAAATTCTGTGTCAGCCAGGGATAACAGGACACTGTTATTTTCGAAGAATGGGGATATGATCTCCATGAACAAAAAAGAAAGAAAGAGACATGTAGCATGGTTTAGCAATTTTTGTTTATCATATGCATCATTCTAACAAAATGGTCGCTTGCACATTTTGCAAAATTGAGGGGCTTAAGAACGTCAGCTCAGGATGCATATTGAGGAAATGGAAGAAGGCGAGGGAGCCTCCAGTAATGATAAGGAGGTCGAAGGCTAGAACACCAGAAATGCAGAGACAGAGTCCAATGGACGTAAGGGAAAAGGAGAATAAGAAATGCTAATAGAAATGGTAAGAAGCCTGAAGATGGAAGTGCAGAGCTACAAAGTAGACAACGAGAGACTGATCAGAGAGAAAAGTCAGATAAATGATCGAGTGTTGCAGATCTTAAATCAGTTGTAGAGGCAAACGAAGAAGACATCAAACTCAATAAAAGAGGAAGAAGGCAAGTGTCATGAAAGAAGAGATGATCGTGGCAGAGTTGGTTATTACATAAGTGCTAGCAGAGCTCATAAACACCACTCACCTCTTTACTCAGAAAGAAAGTTTTACGCATCGGATGATCCCATAAGCAGTCCATAGGTGTCTCATGTCAAACACCAAAGAAGGAAACAAGAGATAGATAGTTTGCAAGGAGAGCTGAGGAAGCTCAAGCCACCTTCCTTTGATGGTGAATGGGAAAGGGAAGATGATGTCGAAGCATGGTTTCTTGGGCTCGGGAGATATTTTTAGCTGCATAACTATTCATCAAATCTAGAAGCCAGGATTGCCACCTACCACTTACACGAGAAAGTTGTAGTGTGGTGGGACCAACTGAAGCAAGTGGAACATGTTAATGAAAGTGGGATCACTTGGAAGCAGTTCAATAAGTACTTCCAGAAGGAGTACCTCTCAGAGCATTTCTATGACAAGAAAATGTAGGAGTTCTTTGAACTCAGTTTGGGAAGCATGACTATGGCAAAGTACGAGAAGAATTTCTTGGGATTGTTAAAGTATGTCAAGTTCATTTGTGATGAGAAAGTGAAAATACAAATATTTCTAAGTGGATTGCCAACATTTTATAAGGAAAATATCAAGTATGATTAACCCAAGACCTTGACTAAGGCCATCAGGAAGGCTAAGTACCTGTATGAGCAAGGCCATGGAAAAGAATCCCTGCAGAAATATTGGAAGGACAAGAAAAATGTGAAGTTCGATCAGAGGAGGAAAGGATTCAAACCTCCCTTTAATAGGAATGAGCCTAATAGAAATCATCAAGATCAATATGCTAAGAGATATTTCAAGAAGGAAGATTCCATGGGAAAAAGGGGCAGACCACCAATCCAATGTTGGGGATGCAAGGAAGATCACCTGTACAAGGATTGCCCACACAGAAAGGACAAAGTGAAGACTGTGCACAACATCCAAGAGTCTCCAACAGTCGGATATATGGGAAGAATCTATGCAGCTTTATATAATCAACAAGCAGAGTACCAGTCCAATATGATCGAGGTGGAAGGTAAGATCGTAAATCAGCCTGTTGATTTTTTTATTGATTCAGGATAAATTCATTGCTACATTGATCCTAAGATAGTGGATAGATTACATTTGGAGAAAAGTAAACTTGGAAAATCAAGTTTGGTTCAGTTAGCCACTGGAACCAAAAGAAGAATCCATGATATGGTCAGAAGTTGTTCCATAAATATTAATGGTGTGAATACTAGTACTGATTTAAATATCATATCATTGGGGTCTTATGATGTTCTGATTGGGATGGATTGGTTGGACAAGCATCATGTTGTCCTAGATTTTCATAACAAGACATTTACATATCTTGATGGAGATGGAAAACAGAGCATTGTGAAAGGAGTTCTAAGAGCCATCTCTATAAGGGAGATTTCATCCTTACAGTTGAAAAGATGTTTTAGGAAAGGATGTCAACTGTATGCAGCTCATGTGGAAGAGCCAGATAATATAAAGGGTCCAAGCCTTGAATATTTCTTGGTGCTACAAGAATTTGAAGATGTATTCCAAGAAATACCTGGATTGCCACCAAGAAGGGAGAGAGATTTCTCAATTGACTTAGTTCCAGGAGTTCCCCCGGTGTCAAAAACACCTTACAGAATGAGCACACCAAAGTTAAAATAATTACAAATGTAGTTGGAAGAATTGTTGAAGAAAGGGTACATACGTCCAAGTGTTTCACCTTGGGGAGCACCCGTTCTTTTTGTCAAAAAGAAGGATGGAACATTGAGGCTATGTATTGACTTCCGACAGCTGAACAAGTACACTATAAATAACAAGTATCCTCTACCCCGAATTGATGACCTCTTTTACCAGATAAGAGGAGAAAAGATATTTTCAAAGATTGATATGAGGGAAGGATACCNTATGGGCATTATGAATTTGTAGTGGTGCCATTTGGACTGACCATTGCACCAGATGTCTTTATGTGCTTAATGAATGGCATATTCAGAAATTATTTGGACAAGTTTGTCATAGTATTCCTGGATGACATACTTATCTATTCCAAGTCTGAAGAGGATCATGAACATCACTTAAGATTGGTATTGCAAGTGTTGAGAGAACATCAGTTGTATGCCAAGTTGAGTAAGTATTATTTTTATCAAAGGCAAATCCATTACTTGGGACACATTATTTCAGAGCAGGGCATAGCAGTAGATCCAGAGAGGATAGAAGCCATTAGAGGATGGCCAACACCCACAAATGTGCCAGATGTCATATCTTTTATGGGATTATCTGGATACTACAGAAGGTTCATAGTAGGGTTCTCTAATATTTCTCATCCCATCACTTCTTTGCAAAAGAAGGGAACTAAATTTGAATGGACCCTCAAATTTGAAAATAATTTTAATCTATTGAAGGAATCACTTACTAGTGTGCATGTGTTAAAGATTGTTGACCCAAATGAAAGTTTTGCGTTATGTACAGACACTTGTAAGGAGGGACTTGGGGGAGTCCTCATGCAAAATGGACATGTCATTGGATACCAATCCAGAAAGCTTAAGGAACATGAGAGGACTATGCCACGCATGACTTGGAACTTGTTTCCATTGTTCACGCATTAAGGATGTGGAGGCATTATCTCATGGGGAAGAAATTTGAATTAAGAATAGACCACATTGGCCTGAAGTATCTTTTTGAACAACCAACCTTGAATGTCAGGCAAACAAGATGGCTAGAATTTTTAAGTGAATATGACTTTGATATCAAGCATATCAAAGGAATGGAGAATAAAGTTGTCGATGAACTCAGTAGAAGGGTGCATCTCATGCATGCTACTGTTGTTAGTATGCATCAGTCAGACTTGAAGAGAAGAATTTTAGATGGTCTTGTTACATATCAGCATTACCTACAGGTAAAAGAAAACTTACAGCAAGGAGATGTACAACAGAAAATAAAGGAGTATAAGATAAAGGAAGATGGATTACTCATGCATAAGAATAGAATCTATGTTTCTTGTTCTGGAGAACTGAGGAATGTGGTACTGAAGGAAATGCATGATGTTCCTTATGTTGGACATCTCGGTTACCAGAAAACAATTACAGAAGTAAGAAGTTAGTTCTTTTGGCCAGGAATGAAGAAGGATGTTGTTGATTACATCACTCGATGTATGGAATGTCAGAAGGTAAAGGTTGAGCATAGGAACCCAGCGGGTTTGCTGTAGCCATTTCCAATTCCAGAGAATAAATGGGAAGTGATCACCATGGATTTCATCACAGGATTACCCAAAACAAATAAGCAACATGATTCAATCATGGTGGTGGTTGACAAATTAACAAAGGCTGCTCATTTTGTGCCTGTGAAGACAACGCATAAAGCAACTAATATTGTAGAAATCTTCATGAAGGAATTGCTAGGTTGCATGGGATACCTAGGACAATTGTCTCGGACAGAGATACAAATTTTACCTCCAATTTCTGGAGGGGATTGTTTAAAATATTTGGCACAAATCTAAACTTTATCACAACTTATCATCCCCAGACAGATGGGCAAACAGAGAGAGTCAATCGAATAATTGAAGACATCCTGAGAATGTATGTGATTGATAAGCCATATAAGTGGGAATATTACTTACACTTGGTTGAGTTTTCATATAACAATGGGTATCAAGCTTCATTGAGAAGGAGCCCATTTGAAGCCTTGTATGGTAGGAAATGAAATACTCCAGTGAGCTGGGACAACCCAGCAGATAGAGTGGTACTTGGGCCAGAGTTGCTCAAGTACATGGAAGACCAGGTGGTCAATATTAAGGAGAATTTAAAGGCAGCTCAAGATAGACAGAAATTTTATGCAGACAGGATGAGGATAGCTACAGAATTTAAAGTAGGGGAGCATGTACTTTTGAAAGTGAATCCCAAGAAAAGCTCTTTCAAATTGGGTAGTTGTACAAAGTTGGCATCCAGATTTTGTGGTCCATTTGAAATATTGGACAGAATAGGGCCAGTTGCATACATGCTTGCATTGCCTACTTCCATGAATGTGCATAATATATTTCATGTATCTTTACTAAAGAAATATGTACATGATCTTAACCATGTTATTGATTAGCATCTTATTCAGGTAGAGACGGAAGGAGACTTTCAGGTTCATCTAGTGTGGGTATTGGACTGAAAGGTCAAAATGCTCTGGAATCAAGTTATAGAGATTGTTAAAGTTTAGTGGACCTGCTACGGTCCTGAAGATGCTACCTGGGATCATGAAGATGCCATGTGGGCAGAGTACCCACATCTTTTTGAATAAATTTGAGATGTTGATCTTTGTTTTGTATATGCACTGAGGACCATGCCAAAATAAGGGGGAGGGGATGTAACACCCCAGGTTTTGAACCCCCATTTTAAATAATGTAGTGTTACAATGCTGAGAGGCCAGAGTGCCCAAACAATTATTAAAAGGCTAGTGTGCCCAAGAAATGTAATTTTTTTATCATTCTTAGTAATAATGACATCGTTGGTTGCTAGACGGACAAGGACTAGAGTTATAGGGGGCTATGATTCCACAAGAGAGGGGGCTTGAGAGGATAAATGTTTATTCCTATTCTAATTACCCTTTTTGTCTAAGGGAGGGGATCGGTTATGAGAGATTCTTGGGGAAGGCCAGGAGGTTCCTGATTTCCCCCATGAAGTTACTTAAACCCGTCTTTGGTCTGATGGGGAGGTTCAACTGATGGCTTGTCCATTGATTTCCTACACCTTGACTCATTCTCTCCCATGCACACACCCACATGCACCCCCTGACTCCTCCATTGATCTGTCCTCATCCGCGTCTTGGCTCGGGAAGGGAAACCGAGCTGCTGAAGAATTAGCCACGAGATAGTTGATTTTTGTGGTCGCTGATGTGATCCAGCCGTGACCTGGGGCTGCATGTCTGAAATGCATGGGCATGTACCCTGTTTTTATCACAACTGTGAGTCCTAAGAGTTCTAGCATTGAGATTCTGGACCAGTTGTGTTGGAGGCCCTAGTAGGAAGGAGAAGGACTGTCTAAGAGACTACGTGGCAAAAAAGGGTGGAAGTCCATTCTCTTGGGTAGCACAGGCTGGGTAGAAGAGAGTTGGCCACTTGGATTGTTGTGGGTCCTGGGAAACCTGTGAGATCTTGAGAGATGACTGGTTTGGGAACCCAAGTACACTCTGGAACCATCCTTGTGGATTCATAGACCTGGCTTAGGGGTGACACTACTGTTGAGACTTGGAGTAGTGGTGTCTATGGTTGGGTGGAACGTCCTTGGTTTGTAGCAAGTTGGTGTCACCTTTTTATAAAGATAAGTGCTCTCTATTGTGATATTATTATCTGTGTATGAATGTATTCCATTGCATGTTTAATTATCATTTAATTGAATCTTAGATTATGCATGCTTGTTGCATATTGATGTGCATGTTGTTAATTCTCTTATTTTATGCATCCTTAAATTTCAAAGAAGGTATCGGTAAGAGAAAGAAGTCTAAGAGCAGGCTTGAAGGTAGCGTAACTGACCTATGGATGGTTGGGTATGTTATAGGTTGTATCCCGAAAAACCATCCATGAATGAAAATACCTCACGGCCTCCACATTCATCGACAATCTAATCGATGAATGGGGTGGGGAAATTATACTTTGGACGGGCCTTGTTCAAGTCACGGAAATCCATACACATGCAAATCATACCCTGGTTTTTTTAAATCAGAATCGGGTTTGACACCCATTGCATCAACTGTACGGGGTAGATAAAACCAGCTTTAAGCAATTTCTCCACTTCAGCCTTAATAGTTTCCACTTTTCAAGGATTCACCGAACGAAGCTTCTGTCAGATCGTCTTAGCCTCAAGATAAGTCGTTATCTCATGTTCGACGATTCTTGGATCGATGCCTGGCATTTCCTCATAAGACCAGGCAAAACGTCACGAAATTCCTTGAATAAGTTTGTATAGATCTGAATCTCTTTGGGGAAGCAGCCCGCTCCGACGAAAACATTCTCCACGACGTCAGGGGTTCTGGAGATGTCGATAGGTATTGTTTCGGTGATAGTTTCCATATCACCCTCGACATAAACTGCATATGTAGCCAGAGGATTAATAGTACAAGACCTATCTCCAGTCACTGTCAACATGAATTCACCCGCCTCTATTCTTCTTAACTCTGGGAGAAAATAAGATCTATGATGGAGATCATCCAAGGGTCTGTCCAGACCAATCAATGCCTCTATAATTTCCTCATCAGAGGGAAATACCAAATCAAAAGAATTGGTAGTGGTGGGGGAACCTTGAGCCCAAATAGGCTCGAGAATCGGATCTAACTCCTATGCAGCAGTCGGATCGGGGTCAGCGGAAGCTTGCTGGACAATACTCTACACAAATTCTACCATGGACAAGGGCATGGCCATGCCAGGATGCCCTGTCCCTTCCATCGAGGCTGATGGGGAAGGAAGATTCCACGGATCGTGAAAGTAAGTCATTCTAAACGATGACACTTGAAAAATATCAGCCCTAGGCTGGTCGTGGACAACCAATATGAGCTTGACATCGCCAGAAGGACGCGGGTAATAGAAAGTACCCATCAAAGGTGGGCACAAAGAAACCCCTACATTGATGACATCAAGATGAGGGTTCTCAATCATCGAGACAATGGATGCCCCCAATGAAGGGTCAGGACGGGAGAAGGACAACTGATCAATGGACACAATCTTGCCCTCGTGTGGAAACAACAAGACCCAGAAAACTGTGGCAACCACTATATGCATAGTATAGGTCCAACTCCTTCCTAACAGAAGGTTGTAGTCGAGATGTGCATTGACCACTTCAACTTCGATGCACATGGTCTTCCCTCCTAACTGCACGAGGAAAGAAGGGATGATTCCATGTGGTTTGAAAGAACAATCGTCAAAACCAGTAAGCAGAGTAGGTGATGGAGACAAAACGGGTTGGCCAATGGCCTTCCAACACACCAACGATATCATGCAAGTTGAGGTGCCCTCATCAACCATCGTCCGGAAGACATTTCTAGTAAAATATTTTGTGGGGTAAGCCACTACTATATGAAACGCAACGTGGTAAGGGAGACGAGGTTTCAAGTTGGTTGTATCAAGCATGATCATTCCCAGATTGCATGTCTCGGCAGATCCCAAGGCAGATAACAGAGCTTTTCTCTGCAAAGGACATCTCTGGAGGACCTCCAAAGCAGACATCATGCAAGGGGTTTGTGACAAATTTTCCACCACAAAGTAGTTATGGGTGGCCCTCACGTTTGGATTGTCAGAATATTTCTTGAACGCCCCTTTCAGGATGCATATCATTGTTTCGCCCATTGTCTTATCGATCTAGAGAGGAACAAGTGGGTTTATGGCTTCTTGACCCTTCTCAGAAGATTCTGGCATTCTGTAATCACGTGCCCTGGTCTCTATATAAGTGTCACCTTTCATCATGTAAATGTTCGTGGCCGAGGGATTACTAGAAAATGTGGGGTGTCCCTAACTGCCCCCATCCACACTCGAAGAGGCTTGAGTCATATTTTTCCCATGTGGAAATGGGTTCGTTAGCACAGTAGGTTGTTGTTATGCCAATAACTTATGGGCCTCCGCAAGCCGAGGGAACATATGAATCGGGTGGTCCTAAGTGCAAAGGTTACATAGATACTTCTGTTAGCACTATAAGTCACCCCTGGATTGCTACAGAGGTAAGCCCAGTACCCATCATTTTATATGTCACAATGAATAATTTTAGAGGAGGTCTAATGGATGCAGTCTTAATATTATATCGCTTTAGCTCAGAAAATTGGGTTGGTGTGCATATACAAATGAGGTCTTGATCTAACTTTAGTCAATAAGTTTGCATAGTGGTGATTAGGTGAAATAACATGAGGAGAAAGGGTGAAGGCCTTCTATGGACATCCGGTCTTCTAGCAGCCTACAGAGGAAAATTTTCAGATATAAGATCCTCTTAGATATGAAAAAATCAAGAAACTAAAAACATTGCGGCAGTACTACAATCAAACCTACATTACATTACAATAACAACACTCGACTGGATCATTCATGCCTGAGATTTCATAATCAAAGGCAAAAGAAATGAAGGAGAAACTGACTTCTATCAAATAAGAATTCTCAAGTGATAATACACAACCAGAGAACCAGAGGCCTCATCAAAAATTTACAATCGGGAGTGTAGCTCTACCATCGACACTAAAAAAATATGAGAATGAATCCTATATACTCAAAGCCAAAATCGTAGCAGCAAGCTCGAGTCATCGCATTGAAGGTGTTACGTCTGCATGTCTCCTAGAAGGTTGTGTGTGTAGTCTTTGGTCAGACGTGGAATTTAGTCAAACACAATTGTGCTTCAGAACAGGCTTGCAAATAAGTTGACTGGTTGACAATCCTTACCTGGGCTTTCCATTCATGGTGGAAACAATGTTCAACCGCCACCACCTACTTCAATAACTGCTTCATTGGGATTGGGGAGGCCCGAGCCAACTCTGAGCCTGAAAGACATGGCGGTCTCCCCTTGGTCGTCTATTGCTTCACTGGACCATTACAAAGGGACCCAGCTAGCGGGCGTGGATAAAGATGATGAGGGTAGAGGCGGTTGGAAAAAAGAATGTGGGCATTGAGGTGTAAAGACACAACAGCGGAGTGGCCCGAGAAGGCGACGTGGAATCCAAGCAGGGACTGTGGTGGTAGGCGCAGTGGGGAAAATCCGCCTAGGTGGAGGTGAGAGGGGGTACACCTGGAGGGAGATGATAGGCGGAAGTCAAAAGGGATATTACATGGGGGTGAATCGAGGACATGTGTGCACTAATAGAATGTGGAAGGGGAGTGGGAGATGTGACAGGTAGAGGAGAGAGACGGAGTGGGGGACAGATGGTGAAAGGAGCGACGGCAGTAAGTGAGGGTGGTAAGAGGTCTACTTGGAGGGGATAGGCAGTGGTAAGAGGTTTTGAGCGGGGGGGGGTCCGAGCTCAGGAGAGGGCGACATGTTAGTGGGGATCCCGCACTCCAAAACCACCAACTTGCCCCCCCCCCCTTTGTTAAAGGAATAACGTCGGGGGGGTTTGATATGGATCCTAATTCATAGATCTAGGCATGTGGACCTCGCTGGCCCAGATCTACATGCTTCTTAGCACGACGCGCCCAGGCCCCAAGAACTTAGGATAAGTGAGATTTTGTGGGTTTTAAGCCCGCTTCTTGCTAATTTTTTGCCAAGGGGTTTATTCTTAGGAAAACAACCCCCTTACAAATAAATGTGATAACATTAGGCTCCATGGGGGATGGCTTGCTCCCTGTGAGATGCCAAGAACTATTATGTAGTTTCAGTGCCTGTTGTTGGGCTATGGAGTCACTTATAAAACTAGAAAGATAAAAGAAAATGATATTTACAAAAACATGGGGGGGGCAAAGATGGCTCAAATAAAAAACTTCTTCAGTAAATGCCCATTTACAGGGCCGCCAAAAACTTCATCGCCCTCCAAATCCTGCAGCCTGTAAGTATTATTTGAAAACACCTTAGAGATTTTGAAGGGTCCAATCCAGAGGGCTTCAAATTTTCCATGCTTGCTCTTATCCTGTTTGGGTGCATCCCATTTAAGTACTAGATCTCCCAAATGGAAATCTTCGTTTCTTCTCTTCTGGTTGAAGGCCTGCTTGATTTTTTGTCGATGGTCATGTGCTCTGTCCATCACTTTTTCTCTAGCCTGTTGGACTTCTACTAGTTGATGAATTATTCTGATCATATCATCAGGCTCTCCATGATAATCCTAAAAGAATTTTGCCACAGGTAGAGCGAGATGAGAAGGAAATATGGCCTCAAATCCATATACAAGACGAAAGGGAGAGGTGCCTAGAGACCTCTTCATAGTTACTCTGTCGGCCCATAGAGCAAACTTGATCTTTGAATCCCAGGCCTTCTTATTATCTTCTAACAATATCTTGATAATTCTTATAAGGCTCTTGTTAGAGGACTCTTCCAGTCCATTACCTTGGGGGTAGTAGGGGGTGGAGTGGATTAGTGAAATTTTGAATTGTTCATAGAATTTGATCAATGTTTCAAACTTGAAGGATGCACCGTTATCAGTGATGATTCTGTTTGGACAACCAAACCTTTCCATAATATCTCCAAGAAATCCAATGACTACTTTGTGAGAAGTGCTCCTAGTGGGGTTGGCTTCTATCCACTTGGTGAAATAATCTGTTGCAGTTAAAATCCACCAGTGTTGACCACTTGAAGCAGGATGAATCTCCCCAATAAAGTCTCGGCCCCACTGCTGAAAGAGTCATGAAGCTACCACAGGCCTCAATGGCAGAGACTTGCACTACTGCTTTCCTGAGAATTTATGACATTTGATACAAGCTCTGACTTTTGCACAAACATCGGTGAACAGAGTAGGCCAGAAATACCCAGCCCTAAGAATTTTATAGATCGTGGTTCTCTAGAAGTCATGTCCTCCACATAAGCTTTCATGGAATTCAAACATAATTTTTTGGACTTCCCGTGGGTCTAGACATCTCAGTAGAACTACTAGAGGGTCGTTCCAATGCAAGACTTGGTCAATAAGGAAATACTTGATTGCTTTGAGATTTAAATCTCTTGCTTTGCTCTTCCCCATTCCATTTGGCGGCCATAGCTCTTGCAAAAAATATACAATGTCTTTGTACCAAGTACATCCTGCAAATGGAAGGCGATCATGTGATTTTTTGTCAAACAACTCAGCTGGCTAACTCTCTGAGCAAGTTTTGATGGAGTTAACCCCCATATCTTTACAATTAGATTCAGCCAACAAATTGACTAAACCTTGTCCTTCAACTAATTTGGTGGGTTTTATTTCCAGGTTAAATTTGATGATTTTAGCAATCCACTTGCTCATTTTCCCATCTATGTCGGGTTGGATGAGGATGTCCTTCACAGAATTTGAAGGAACATATGCAATGATATTTGAATGCAGGACATAGACTCTGAAATATTTGAGAGCTTTCACCAGGGCATAGGTCTGCTTCTCCATAATGTCATATTATACCTCTACATCTCTTAATGCCCTGCTAAAAAATGAAATAGGCCACTCCATCCCTTTAGCATTCTTCTGTAGTAAAACAGATGCCACTGTATAAAATGAAGCAAAAGAGAAAATCAGAAAATCCTTGGAATAATCAGGACTAATAAGCATAGGTGCTTCGGTCAATGCCTTCTTGATTTGGTTAAGGGATTCTCTGGACTCAGTAATCCATCTCACTCCATTCCCCTTCCTAAGCATGGTTGTGATATGTTTCACCAATTCGAAAAAATTTGAAACAAACCTTCTCAAGAAATTATTTTTTCCCGGGAAGGATTGTCTTCTTTTTTGGATCTGGGAAGTGATAAGGTTTGGATTGCTTCCACCCAGCTAGGATCAATTCTTACTCCCTCAGCTGATACTATGTGCCCCAACAATTTTCCCTCCTACATGGAAAATAAAGATTTCTTAGGATTTAGGGAAAGACCATACCTTATGCATTTCAAGAAGACTTTCCTCAAATGACAGCAATGCTCTTTATCAGATCTGGAAAAGACTGTTATGTCATCCAGATAGATGACCACGAATTTATCTTTTTCCCCAATGAAGGCTATGTCCATGGCTCTCTGAAAGGTTGCTCCTGCATTCATTAATCCAAAGGGAATTTTGGCATACGTGAATGTGCCCTAAGGAGTGGTGAAGGCGGTCTTTTCTCTGTCCTCAGGTAAGACAGAGATTTGATTCTATCGAGAAAATCCATCAATTATGGAAATCCTGGATGCACCAGTTACCCTTTGCAATATGTGTTCCATCTTTGGAAAGGGGTTGTTGTCCTTATTTGAGCTCCTGTTCAAGTTCCTGAAATCAACTCAAAGCCTTATTTCTCCATTCTTCTTCCTTATTGAGACCAAGTTGGCCACCCATTCAGAATATCTTAGGGGAACAATGATTTGGACATCCAACAGCTTCTTTACCTCTTTCTCCATAACATGAAGCAACATAGGATTTATCTGTCTTAATTTATTCCTAAATGGTTTGGCTTCCTCTTTCAATGGGATCTTATTCTCAATGACACTCGTGTCATATGTTCTGAGGTCTTCATAGGTCCAGGCAAACACATTAGCAAATTCCCTTAACAGCTCAACATACTCGGCCCTCTATTCCTTTGACAAACTGCTTGACAACTTGACAAATTTGGGATTCTCCTTTGTGTCAATATTGCAATCGGCTACATCATCATCCTCACTTGAGATTTTACCCTTTACTACCACATCATTTCTGTCAAATAGTCTTTCCAAGGGGACTAGTCCCTTTGGGATGTGATTGCTTGACAAATTAACAATATAATGATCAACAATTTTGTTCAAAAAAACATTAGCATGAGGATATGTTTTAGAATCGGGATATTGATCAATGTGTAATGTCGAAAACTCGTCAACGGTCTCCAGGAACCTTTTGATTTCAAGATCATCTTAAAACACTTTCCAATGCTTGATGTTGTCAGGTATAGAGGGTCTATATTTCACTTCTACATCATACCTGATCTTGGGTGGTAGAGGGACTCTGAAATTGCTCGTTGAAACAGCCAGAGAATCAGCCATGAAATTTTCTTCTCTAGGAATAAATCAAATGTTAAAATCTAGGAAGAAAGTGTCAATGAGGTCCCATACTTCATTTTTGTAGCTTTTGAGCCGAGGGTGTTTGGTCTGATAAATATTTTTGATATGCTGGATAATCAACTCAACATCACCAAACACTTATATCCCTTTAATTCCCATATCCTTCGCAGCCTTCAAACCCAAAACAAGAGCTTCATATTCCACCACATTGTTAGTAGTTTCAAACTCCAGTTTGTATGACCGTGATATGGTTTCCTGAGTAGGGGAAACAAGAACTACTCCAGTGCCAACACTTTCTCTAGAAGAAGCTCCATCAAAGAAAATTTTCCAAACAGAGGTAATCAGAGGAGAGTCTTCGCAGAGAGTATGGGATTGATTTATGATGTCAAGAGGAGGCTCGGGGGCATCAGTAAGCTGCAACAAGATGGATCCCAAATCAGTATCTAGGGAAAATATTGGATGATTAGTAGGGTCTTTCTCGTCACTAATAATGTAGGCCAGTTGATCCTTTCAGTATAGTCTTCTATGTTCCCTCCCAAAGACTAGAATGGTAGCATATGTGAGGTCCATTTGCAAGATTCCCCCAAGCCGTCTGATCCAAGATCTTGACAATAGCATGCCGAACTTGGGAGGAACATCAGCCACCATTATATCCATGACCATACTTTTCACGGGAATTCGAACAAGGTCACAACCGAATCTTTGATGACCCCAAGACATTGCACTATCCTTGAATCAAAAGAATACAAGTCATGGTATTCTTTTGTGATTTCTAGTCCTAGTTCTTCCATGACAGTTTTGGGCATGAGATTATGAGAGGCCCTTGAATCCATCAAATATTTATGTAGAACCTTATCATGTATGTTTAGTGAAGTGTAGAAGGGAGGGGATGAATCGTCTCTATCTTCTACCATCGGACCTAAGATAATTGTTGGCTTTTCATCTTGCAAATTGATTGAGTATGGGGGGGCAAGCAAAGGTTCAGGCAGTAACAGCTTAGACAGGGATTTCTTAAAGTATTCATGCTTGACCAGCTCTGAAAGGGGTATCGGAATTCTGATCTTATGAATTTCATGTTCAAAGTTAAAGTAGGAGGAGGGCTTCAGAATTTCTTTTACCTCTGCGATAAGACCTTTGGTTGTTGGTGGGGGTTCTGTGTTTTCTTCTCCTTGTTGTTTGCTACATCATTGGCAAGATTTTCTACTCTGGATGGCTGCTCAAGAACATCAGGCTTTTATCCTTTATTTTTGGACTTGAGGTTGTATATATTTGGGCTTCTCATGGCTTTATCCTCTTTGCTCAGCTCGTTTAATTGAATGTCCATGATAGAATCCTTGTATGTTGATTGAGTTAAGTGAGGGGAAGGGGATTCATCTTCAAGACAGTGAATTTATAGGTCTATGTCTTGTTCCTCTCCACCATCATCTGCAACAAGGTTGTTCTGAAGAGGAGTCTGGATTTTCTGATCATCCATGTCTCTGTTCTGAGACTCTCTTTGCATCATCTGGGGAGAATTGTTATTCAACCTCCTGAAGTTGCCTCTGTTATCACCATTTTGAGGATTTATGTATGTTTTCTTTCCCTCCAATTCCAAAATTTCCATTCTAGCTTAAAGTGATTTTAGTAACTTGGTTACTTCGTCCATTTGAGGGGGGAGAGCAGGATAACTGGAGGTTGAGGTTTCATATCTTCCTCTCCCTCTGTCTCTATCAGCCTTATTCCTGAGTCGTTCAACTGCCAATATGTTAGACTCTACTTCCAGGGCTGCATCTTGTATATGAGCCAAGGAGGTAGCTCTTATTTCTCTTAACAGGAGGCAGAAATCAAGGTCAAAAGCACTGGCATAGGTGATTTTGGCAGAGGCTTCTGTAGGCTTTATCTCAGCGGGGATTTTATTGTACATTTTGTTGAATATTTTGGAGAAGTCAGAGACAGACTCTCCCTCTTTTCTCTTTAGGGACCCAAACTCAGTGATATAATACATGAAATCTTTTTTATGCCCCCATTGTCTTAAGAAGATATCATCTAAGGCCTCAATCCCATCAATGGATCCAGGGGTCAGGGCTCTGAACCACTTTCTGTCTTCTCCATCAAGACTGTGGACAAAAATCCTCATCCATACGTCTTCGTCTACTATGACATAGTTATCATCACAACTATAAAAGGTTGCAAGGTGCTCCTCTGCAGTAATATCTCCCTCCCTAGTGAACTTAGCTAGTTTCTTAAGATAGCCACCGGGTGGAAGGGCATTAAGAGGTTGAGGTAAAACGAGAGGGGCATATCTGGCAGCTACTATAGCATCCATTCTATTTCTGGGAGGGTTAGATCCTACCATAGGGATGATAGGTGGAGGAGAATTAGGAGGGGATGGAGTTTGAGTAGAAGAAAATCGAAATAAACCTCTTGGAGGAAAAGGGAACAACAGAGGATTTGGAGAAAAGGCTACAGGGCTAGAGGGAACAAAGGCTTCTCTTTACGTAGTAGAAACAGTGATAGGAGGAGGGGTGGTAAAACCTGGAGTGGGAAAATATTCCGAGGTATCGGGTCTAGACTGAGGCATTACTTCGGAGAAAATAGGAGTGACAAGGATTTTTCCTTCCAATCCAAAACTAGGAGGAGAAAACTCAATAGGAACACTCCCAAAATTTAAAGTTCGGGAAACTCCAACAGAAGGTATAATAGTAGAATGAGAAGTAGAAATTGGAGTTTTTACAACAGGATAATGAAAATCATCACAAATACCTGGTTCAACGGTATAAGTATTTTATCGGAAGGCCTTTCCCTTTATGATATTTTTCTTTGGGTCAGCTTCAGGTGTTTCTAGAGGCAGTTGTGGGGTAGACCTCATGTGTCTTCCTCTAGAAGTCAAATATGAAACAATGGAGTCGCCAGTGGATATGCATCAATGGGGTCACCATAATGGAGTCTCCAAATGCACAGTTGCAATCTTTGATGTACTAAGTTTTGATGCATCTTCATAACCAGTAAGCTTTGTCATTCAATCCCAGGGAAAATCTTCAATTTCGTTCCCGGCAGCGGTGCCAGAAATGTTAGCACTAGAAGTCACCCCTGGATTGCTATAGAGGTAAGCCCAGTACCCATCAGTTTATATGTCACAATGAATCATTTTAGAGGAGGTCTAATGGATGCAGTCTCGGGATTATATCACTTTAGATCAGAAAATTGGGTTGGTGCGCATATACAAATGAGGTCTTGATCTAACTTTAGTCAGTAAGTTTGCATAGTGGTGAGTAGGTGGAAGAACATGAGGAGAAATGGTGAAGGCTTGCTATGGACATCCAGTCTTCTAGCAGCCTACAAAGGAAAAGTTTCATATATAAGATCCTCTTATATTTGAAAACTTCAAGAAACTAAAAATGTTGCGACAGTACTGCAATCAAACATCCATGCCCGAGATTTCAAAATCAGAGGCAAAATAAATCAAGGAGAAAATGAATGCCATTAAACAAGAAGTCTCAAGTGATAATACACAACTAGAGAACCAGAGGCCTCATCAAAACTTTACAATCGAGAGCGTAGCTCTACCATCGACACTAAAAAAATATGATAATGACTCCTATATACTCAGAGCCAAAATCGCAGCAGCAAGCTCAAGTCATCGCATTGAAGGCATTACGTCTGCATGTCTCCTGGAAGACTGTGCATGCAGTCTTTGGTCAAATGTGGAATTTAGTCAGACGCAACCGCGCTTTAGAATGGGCCTGCAAAAGAGTTGACTGGATGACAGTCCTTTCCTAGGCTTTCCATTCATGGTGGAAACGATGTTCAACTGCCACCACCTACTTCAATAACTGCTTCATCGATATTGGGGAGGCCCGAGCCAACTCTGAGCGTGAAGAATGTGGCGATCTCCCCTTGGTTGTCTGTTTCTTCATTGGACCATTACAAAGGGACCCAGCTAGCAAGCATGGATAAAGCTGATGAGGGCAGAGGAGGTTGGAAAACATAACGTGGGTGTTGAGGTGTAAAGACATAGCGACGGAGTGGCCAGAGAAGGCAACGTGGAAGTCGAGGAGGGATTGTGGTGGTAGGTGTAGTGGGGAAAATATACCTAGGTGGAGGTGAGAGGGGGTACACATGGTGGGAGATGATAGGCGGAAGTGAAAAGGGATATGACGCGAGGGTGAGTGGAGGACAGGTGTGCACTAATATAAGGGGAAAGAGGAGAAGTACATTTGGCAGGCAGAGGAGAGAGACGGAGTGGGGGACAGAGGGTGAAAGGAGCGATGACGGTAAGTGAGGGTGGTAAGCGATCTACTCAGAGAGGGTAGGCAGCGGTAAGAGGTTTTGAGTGGGGGAGATCCGAGTTCAATAGAGGGAAACACGTTAGTGGGGGTCTCACGCTCCAAAACCACCAACTCGGACCCCCCCCCCTTGTTAAACGCAGAATGTCGGGGGGGGGTCTCTGATATGGATCCTACACCATAGATCTAGGCACGTAGAGCTCAGTGTTCCAGATCTACGCGCTACTTAGCACGATGCTCCCAAGCCCCAACAACTTATGATAAGTGAGATTTTGTGGGTTTTAAGCCCGCTTCTTGCTAATTTTTCGCCAAGGGGTTTATTTCTTAGGAAAACACCCCCATTAAAAATAAATGTGATAACAACTTCGACTTTCTCTTCTCTGTGTTTCCCCCACAAACATTGTTGTTGGGTTTCTTATCCCCCTTACCCTTCTTGTTTCGTTGTTTTTTCTTTTCGTTAGGCTACTAGTTGGCCTTCGGGTTCGTCAACTGCACATTGTGTACATCTGACGTTTGGGTAGGGGGAACAGATGAACCAAAGGTTTGGCTGGCCACTGTCTACTATATCGAAAATTATTGCAATTGATTTGACTGTTGATCAGTAAACTTTGCTTGTGTTGAACCAACTATACCATCGGCATGTGGTCCAGAATTTTGTTTGACCTTGTCAAGGATGGACCGTGGCGCATCTGGAAAAATATCATAGAGTAAACCAGATTGAGAGTATATCAAGTCGAGATGTTGCACTCTCATTATCACCTCCTCCTCTGAAAACACTCCCAAAGTTGCAACATCCTTGGATAACTGAGGTACCAAAGACTTTAGGAACCACTCCAACAGGAAAGACGGTGGGACATGTACCTTAATCAAACTCTTATGTCACCGCCATTCTTGGATGTGATCTAAGATATGATCGGCCTTGGTCTCCTCGAATTTTTCCAGCAATTCGATGTCGGTGTCGTATCTCACTGGTAGTTGGAAATGGATAAGGAAAACCATCGCCAAGTCACTAAAGTAAGAATATATTGAGAGATCAAGCTTGATGTACCATTTTGTGGCACCCCCG
>JASDQU010013496.1:15052-28140 GCA_032191745.1 Picea mariana | reverse complement strand
ACACTCAATAAAGTGCATGTGACACTTAATAAAGTGTATGCTACACTTAGTAAGGTGCATACGACACTTGATAAAGTGCATGCGACACTTAGTAAGGTTCATACGACACTTGATAAGGTTCATACGACACTTATGACACTTAGTAGAATGTGATACATAAGTGATACACAAGTGAAACACTTAGTAGAATGTGATACATAAGCGTGACACTTAGTAGTGTGGTAATTTGGTGTGTAACAACCTTATATTAGTAATTTTGATTTCCTTAAATGCATGGTTAGAATACTAGCCTAGTCCTAATTGATTGTGCATGCTGAATTCTAATGAAAAAAATTAACTAATAAGTATAAGTGAAATTTATATCAGCGGTCAATTATTTAAATCAAGAGCTACAATATTTTCAATTTGGGTTAAGATATTGCTGTGAAATGAAAAATCATATTGCAAGCATAATGTACAATGTATAATAAATCTTAAATGTACAAATAACTCGAGCTAAAATCTAAAATGATTGACATTGTACATTTGAATATTAACATCAACATATTATGACAGAGGAATAGTTGATCATATTCATTCTATATGACATGCATATATAGAAAAAATACATTAAAAAGAAAAAAGTAAAATGATGCTTGCAAGTGGAAATAAGAATATAAGTAAAGCAGATAAAATACATAGAGATAGATTATTGTTGGTATGCCTAAGAATTATTTATTCATAAGACAATTTTTTGTATAGCCAATAATAACCCAAAAAGTTCCAACTATTGGCATGTCTTCTAGTAAATAGGATGTATGATACCATATGTTTCTTACACCAATGTAAATTCAAGTGGGATGAAGTTCTGGACAATGTAGAGCCTCTTCTAACTATCAGTGGATAAAGCAAGAAAGAGAGCACCCAGATGGAGGAATAAAGTTGATAGTGGATAAAGCAAGAAAGAGAGAGAATAAATCATGACAGAAGGATGAAAGCTCGACATTCCATAAATAGAAGAACAACAGAAAAGAAACATGTAGAGAGAAAAGAAACACAAATAGTTGGTTAGATAAGGGAAGTATGCATTGTAATGGGGTATTTTTGGGATGAACAAATTAGGGTTTTTATCCCTAGATTGTTGTATAAATATGTAACAGGTTGGGAGAATAGGGGTTCCTCAATATGGCTGGTTCCCTGTGTAGTTGGTTCGACTATAGTTCCTCTACATGATTGGGTTCCAGATTTCTTGAATGTAACCATTTGTTGATGAGAAGAATCAATAAAGGAATGTAAAACAAATGATATTGAATCTTGTGTTGTTTGTCTTTCATATGTTTTCTTATGAATTATGTCTAAATGCATCGTATATAAATTTGTCTTATGGTTAAACATGGTGTAATATTCATAACTGTTACAACAATGAAATATATATGAATCTGGAATAGCATGATAGTATGAATATAGAATAGCATGATAGTATGAATCTATATCACTAAGTAGTTAATAAGGAACAATGATAGATTCTCGCACACAGAAACTATAAATAAGAATGAACATGATAGCCACCTCCCACTCCCTGAATACTACAGAAGCCTAGTTCTCGCAGTCCCAATAGATACCTCGGGTGAGACTTCATTTACACAAGTAGGTGATGCCGACAGGACCGGTGGTTGTGGGTTTTGTTGGTAAAATATAACTCGAACCTAGGGTCTTACAACTTGCGCACCGCGCCAACAAATGGTTTCGTTGTCGGGACCCGAAATTTACGAGTAAGGGAATGTTTTGGAGGTTGACTAAGAAGGAGATCACATAGTGGTTGGAAATAAAGGAACGAGATTTTTCATGACAAGAGAACATGAATCCTCAGATGAGTAACAAGAAATGGATGCAAAGCTATGTGTACACAGATATGCATGAAATTTTCTTTGGCGAATTTCCAATTATTATCACTGAGTGGCTGGAAAGATTAGTGGAGAAAACTAGAAGGTTCAAGGAAACAACACCAAGGAATTGGAATCCTGAATTGGTAAGACAAGTGAATTTTGTAAGTAACCCAACTACTTGTGCAATGGATTTTCGGTTGGATAGCATATTATGAGGATATATTACARAGTTTGTAGTAGATTGCATTCAATTATATAGTCTTGTAGAAAGGGAATTTTTCAAAGGTCCACGCGGGAGGTTCTTGAAATCATTAGGTATGTGGATAAAAATTATATTGTGTGACAAGCACATGATGATAATGGAATATAAGGGCTAAAGGGGTTCACGCACATAGGGGAAACATGGGATCATAAGAGGATAGTCTAAGAGCAGGAGAGAAAGAAGGAAGTAACGAAAAGGGAAAGAAGGCATTGAGAATGCAAGAAGAGGGTATACAAGAGGAAGAATACGAGTTTGGGGTATTGTGCAAAGGAAGGAGGTACAAGAGGTAAAATACTGGGGCTGGGAAAGGAGAGTCTCACAGTGAACGAGAGGGGAGAGAACCATGCACAATAGTCTGAATCGTGGAGATACCATATATAGGAGGGGAAGAAGAGGATTTCCAATCCAGTCCAGCCTAGTAATATAAGAGTTTTTAAGTCTTACTCAGACTGATTTCTGTGTCAGATCCATGACCCTGTGGGAATCACCACAATTAGAGATAATAGTTGAAGACTTTTCAAAATCCATCATAGTTAGCCAAGGAGGACAGAGTATTAGCAGTCAGAATAGTGGAAGTAGTGTGCATAGTCAGAGTTAGAATCAAAGTCAACTAGCATCACCAAGAGGAGGGACTACACAAAGCAACATGGTAGGGGTAGATAATACTTCTATACTTCCTCAATTCCAGGGAGTGGGGTCAGTGGATCTAGAAAAACATATCTTTGTCTGTGAAACAATTAGGGCTGCTAAAAAGGTACAGGATAATGTTGTGAAGATTGCCCAATTAGCGACAACATTTAGAGGTCATGCACTATTATGGTATATGAAGTTGTAGAGTATCATGTCTACAGGACATGCAAAGGAATTTGGCCGAGATAAGGCAAGCGTTGCTAAACGAATTCAAGAAGCCAAAGTCAGAGTCACATTACATCACATAACTGAAGGAGATAAAACAGGTACAAACATATTCAGTATGGGATTTTCATTAGATATTTAAGGATGTGATGGGTATACTGACGTTCCAGATCCCAAATCAAAAACATCAAGAATGGTTTATTGCAGGGCTTCTACCACACATTTGTAGGCTATTGATTCAACAGAAGGTTGTGTCGTAGTCCGAGGCACTGGAAATTGTAATGCAATTAGAGTCATCTCTGGTAGGAGATAGTGGAGGAATGGCACAAATTCAGATGAAGTTTGTTGTGTTGATGATTCATTGGGCCGAACTTACAAAAGGGAAGGAGAAACGAGAACAAATTTGGTGTACCAAGTGCAGAACTGAAGGCCATCACAAGGACGAATGTCCAACACTCACATAGTACTTGGAAATTGGAACGTCGAATCCATTACCAGGAGGAGGGTATTGTGAAATATGTAATAAATGGGGTAATCGTCCCACTGAGTGTCCATTACTACAGAAGTATTAGAGTACACCAAGGAACTTGTTTTGCATTTTTTGTAAGTCTGTGGGACATGAAGAGAAGGATTGTCGTGTGTTTGACTTGATGTGGGAATGCACATCAAATATGTACAGGATTCAGGAGGATAATGTTGCAGTAGAAGGGGGTGGTCCACAATATAACAATAAAATAGTTTCAATCAAGGGAACAGAGGAAACTTTGGTAGAGTTTGAGGAAGAGGAAATTTCAGTAGATGAGGAAGAGGACCAATAATATGTTATAACTATAATCAATCAAGACACTTGGCTTGTGAATTCCCAAATCCATGTACAACGTGCACATACTACAGAGCATTGGATCATGCGATGGAAGATTTTCCTCAAGCAGTTGAAAAATGGCAGGCTAAGGGTAACCATAACCAGGATAAAAAATAGAATGTGTAGAAGATATCAGGTGAAAAATGGAATGAAGGACCAAGAATAGTAGTTGTTACATGCAATGGGTAAGGAAAGAAGACTGAGCAATGGGTAAGGAAGTCAGCAGGGCCTATGCTAACTTTGGATCCTCAGCAGGAAAGTGAGACATATCAGAAATTGATAGAAGAAGTACTTGGATAGGATTGGGGAGCATCAACATCATATGTGCCTCATGTAGAATATCACATTGTTCCAGAGAAGACAACTAGAAAGGTAAGCACGCTAACAAAATTATTGAGGAGTTGTTTAGAGATAATGAAGGATGAAAATGCATTGAGTACACTATATGACATGATTGATCACTACACATGAGGTATGGAAACTCCTATCGCACAAAGTATGGTGAATCAGGTACTACGCGGGAAGAGAACCAATGAAGAATTCAAATTCAATGCACAGATTGGGGAGTACGATGTGGATAATATCATCTTAGAATTGGGATCTGGCGTGAATTTTTCACCTAATCAGACATGGGAGATGATGGGAAAACCCAAGTTAGTGTGGTCTCTTGTTCAGTTAAGGATCTCAAATCATCACAAAATAGTCTTGATTGGTCATTTGACAGGAGTACCTGTGAACATAGATGGGGTGTGCAGCATGGTAGAGTTTGAATTTATTGAGATCATTGATGACAGTCAACCATATCTAGCACTGATGGGACTGGAATGGGATTTTGATAACCAACCAATCATTAACTTGAAAAGGAGGGAGACGATATTTGAAAGTTACTGCACCCTTGGACCCATAAAAAGGAAAAATATACATAGAGCCAGAAAGAGGGAACGACATTGACAATTTATATAACATGACTGTACAAATGGAAGATTATGTCAACCTGATAGTGGATGGTGTGTTGAGTTGGAGAAGTATTAGTTCATGCACATCAAATTCAGAAGGATGTCTAGAGCATTGGCAGTAGAGGATGCATGAAGTGTCCACTAGACCTATGTGCACACATAAATCGATCCTTGCATTGGATTGGGAAAGAGTTGTGTGATCCACCTAGGTATGAAGGATTAACTAATATAAGCATGTTTGTAAAGGCATTTTAATTGCATGTACCCGAACAACAAAGGTTGTTAGCACTTCATGTTGTCCTAAAAGCAACTTGAGCTAGATGGTGGGATGCACATAGAAAAGGGATAAAATATTGGTCATAGTGCAACAGACTCATGCAAATAAGGTTTGGTACCGACAAAAAAGACATTGTGCATAAGTATATAAGATAGAGTGACCCAGTAGGCCATGTTGAGTAGTGCAGGGATTTATGGAGTTCAGTACCAAAGAAATAATGGATGCACAATTTTATACACACACTGGACACAATTCCGAAGAATTGGTATTTGGAATTGGAAATGCACAGGGAGACAACATGATGGTGTTATAGCACAAAATGCCACACCTATTCATTTATGTCATGGCATAACCCTTTTCCCAATTCTTGCTAGACTTTTCCCTAAAGGTCCTCTAAAAAATCATCTAAAAAACATGCCCTAAGATAATATCCACGAGTTTTCCTAGTGCAACACATGGACATCGGTGAATTTACTCACTACAACTCGCAAATGCCCTCATTTTTGGTGAAAAATAAAATAATCTTGTGTTTTCAGGAAGTTTTTTCAGTTGGGCTCATTTTCCAATGACCCTTTCTCATACACAACAGAATTCAACTCCCAAAACCTCTTTGGGAATATATAAAATAACCTTAGAGGGCTAAAGAGGGAACACAAGTCCCTTGGTGAAAATTTATGTTGCCAGCATCTAGCAAGCCTCCTTTCCCTAAAATTCTTTGAGCAACATCCCCTTAGTATGGAAACTCATTTTCCAAAGATTCTTTCTCATTTAATGTGGCTATAGGGTGTCTCCTTATCCCTATATGAGTCATTGGGAAAAGATAATATCGATCAAGTTGATGCTTGAGGATTCCTGGAGGAACCTAGATAGTTGGCTTCAAGACGGTGCCTAAGGCTGGACAAGTTTGTAACTTACCTTTTCCACTTGCTGATAATAAAAGAGTTTGTTTTCCCCCAAATTTTTTCTTCAATGTATGTTCATCTTTATGATTACCTTGAATATGACATATAACATGCACATGCTTTTGATTGCATAAATACTTTCATCGCAACCCTAGTTTTTTATCTATCTTGTAGGTTGACTCCAGCAGAAGATCAAAATCTCTTCGACGAATTGGAGCAGAGATTGACATCAAACGAGAGAACTAGGTGCACTTTATTCTCTCCTCTTTGTCCCTACTTTCTCCTAATTTAGGTAGTTATTTTCCTTAGATTTTGTGTGTTGGTCTTTGGGTGGATACTTTTGTCTCTTTCACTTAGTCTTGCTCTATTGTGATCATGACCAAAGATCTCAGGGGAAAAATCCCTTAATCAGAATTGGCAACTCCACTGAGGATACTCCTAGTTGGGTCAATTTGGTTGCGCTGTCTTGCTTGCTTGATTTTTCCCTTTCTCTTAGTTTTTTAGTCTTTCATAGAGTTTTTTAGCCTCACAGGTTCTGTTACTAAGTCCTGAAGCCCTCTATTTCTGAGTGGCCTTTTTTTTCTGACCTTACCTTGCCATCTGCGTGTTGCATCATTGTAGCCCACTTACATCCACGAGTTGAATCTCTACAGCCTGCAGATATCCACAAGTTGTGCTAGTAACAGTGACAGACCTGTGTGAAGTTGAATTTTTTTTAAATTTCTCTTCCTGTTTGGGTTGAATGCTTGGTTGGACTAGTCCCCTGGACTGTCTTGAGATGCTATTTGATTTCTCTCTGTTAAGTTCTGAATGTTTAATGTACATAAAAGATCAAAATCTTTCCTTAGACTGTTCAATATAAGGTTTCTTAGGTAAACTGAAATAAAAGACGTGTTTGTCTGCATATCCATCACTATCTTGGTTGAAGCTTTCCATCTTTTTTCCTACTTCCTGCCTTGTTTCAAAAATAAAAAGAAAAAAAGTATTTGCATTCCTTTTCTTATTTTTTCTTTTGTAAATGAAAAAAGATAAAATAAAAAAAATATGCATGTTTGTTTGCTTCTCATTTCTTGAACCCTTGTATTTCATATTTGCAAGAAAAGAGGTAGTTTCTTAGCATTCAGGTAGTTGCTTAGCATTCGGGTAGTTGCATTATGCTTTGGTAGTGGTATCATTTTTTATTAAAAAAATAAAAGAATATAGTAGTGCAAGTTTTCATTCTTGTATGCATTTTCATCTTGAGGTGTTCTAAATCTTGTACTCAAGATTTTGTTTTCATCTGAAAAATAAAAGAATTTGCTTCATAAGCCTTGTTGCATCAATTTTCATCTGAAGAAACTGATTTTGTGTTCTTATATTGCATTTCTTTTGGAGTCGGTCTAAACATCACCAAAGTTTCATCCGCACCACTTTTGAGTAAAAAGAACCTATTAAAACGAACGCATAACTAAAATTTATTAGAAACTTTCATTTTTCTAGGGTAAAGAAACAAGTTTAGGCTAGGGACTTGGCATAAGTTGGAGAGTAAATTTCTCCAAGGCCACTAAACAAACACAAGTGTCTAAAATAGGGAGTGTATAACCCATTTTTTTGTATAGGTTGGTCTGGAAGCTCCTCTAACATAGGATTTAAACACAAGGTTGTGTAAGGAATAGCCAAGGAGATTCCCCTCTAGAGATGGACCGAACATAGTGGAGAGATTGTTTATTGGGGGTTTCAATTGTACCCATACCTCCGTGAGAGGTGGTGATTTCAAGGCTTCGGAATTTGTTACCCTGGCCACACTTTTGATCTCGATTGTCGACTATACTCCCCAAGCACCGACTGTGAGATGGTAAACATAGTTGCTCCTCCTAGGTAAATCACAAGGTGACTGTAGGGGTTTTTTGTAGTACCTGGGGCAAATTTTGTATCACACACTTTAGTAATGTTGGAGGGTGCCCCACGAAGCATTGGTACTTACACCAGATAATTTTGATATGTTGAGGTCAGGATAAATGATTTTCATACCTTCGGTTTTTGGTCCATGAGACTTAATCAGCCCGTGCCTTATCCGGAAGGGCCCGAACCCACTTTTTTATTTTTTCGGTCCTAAGGCTTAATCCACTTGAGTCGGAATATTAAAAAATTTGTTTGTGTATGTCTTGTCTTTAGGGATTTATAGTGGTGTGTTTGGTGAAGGTAGTTCAACATAGGAAGGTGAGTTTATTGTCACCAAGAGCTAATCACTCAAAGTGGCCAACCTACCGCCTCGAAGATCGAGGAGAATTCAAGGCATTCCACTTGAGGAAGATATTATAAATAATTCTCCCCCACCTCCACAAAGGTGTCGGCTTGATCAGTCCGACACTTTCTTACCGGTTGGTCAGACTGAGATCGTAGACCATAACTCTCCAAAAGTCAACATTCTAGAATCAAAAGAGGTAATTGTTTTGGATCTTGGAGCTGAGCAATTCACTCCACATGCTAATTCTTTCTTACCTTCAAATTTCCCATTTCTAGTCATATGAGTCCCTCCTCCAAGATCAGACTTTTTTTATAGTATCCTTCTTCACCGAGCCATTATGGATGGCACTTCACCAGTCAGAGTCGGGAGCCCCTATAACTCCCACATCGGTGATAGTTACCGAGGGGATATTTTCTCCTGGTGTGTCAACTCAAACAACAAATTTAATCTCCAACAGTTTTGTAGTTTTGATACAGTTTTGGGAAAAAATCCTAAGTTTATGAAAAATGCATGGAAGAAGAAGGAAAGCTTGGAAGCGCACAGCTAAGGCGCATCTGGGAGGATAGTGCACAAAAGGAGGAAAGTGCGCAAATAAAGGAATAAAGACGACATCAGATAAAGCAAGAAATCAAGAGAATAAATCATGACAAAAGGATGACAGCTCGACATTCCAGAAATAAAAGAACAACAGAAAAGCACCATGCAAAGAGAAAAGTTGTACGAACAACCAGTTAGCTAAGGGAATTATGCATTTTAATGGGGTATTTTTGGGATGAACTGATTAGGGTTTTAACCCTAGATTGTTGTATAAATATGTAACGGGTTGGGAGAATAGGGGTTCCTCAATATGGTTGGTTCCCTATGTAGTTGGTTTGACTATGTTTCCTCTAAATGATTGGGTTCCAGAGTTCTTGAATGTAACAGTCTATTGATGAGAAGAATCAATAAAGGAATGTCAAAGAGATGATAATGAATCGTGTGTTGTTTGTCTTTCATATGTTTTCTTATGAATTCTTTCTGAATGCATCGTAGATAGATTTGTCTTATGGTTAAACATGGTGTAATATTTATAATTGTTACAACAATGAAATATATATGAATCTAGAATAACACGATAGTATGAATTTGGATCACTAAGTAGTTAATACAGAACAAGGACAGAATCTTGCGCACAGAAACTATAAAGAATAATGAACATGATAGCCACCTCCCATTCCCTCAATACTGCAAAATCCTAGTTCTTACAGTACCAATAGATAACTCGGGTGAGACTTCATCTACGCAAGCAGGTGATGCCGAAAGGGCCGGTGTTTGGTGGGTTTTATTGGTAAAATATAACTTGAACCTAGGGTCTTACAACCTACACACATCGCCAACATTCCTTCGGAAATCAATTTCTTGTGTATTTAACTTTTAAAATAGGAGAGTATGAATTTTGAAGGTCGTCAAGTCAAGGAAATTAGATTCCTAGTTTGACTGTGGGTTCAACTATACTAGTTCACACTTTCGTAGAATATATAGTTATAAAACATCTCATTTTCTTCATGAATTATTGGCTCATTGTCTTCATTTCAAAAATGTAAACCATAGACAAAATAATAACAATTTTCATCCATGTTTCACATAAATCGTAGATACATGTACAAAATAAGGTCAATTGTCAAACTACCATCACATGCCACTGACAATTTGCATCAACCAAAATTTATAACCACCATCAAAGAGATGCATAATTCATCAACTTTGTTGCAAATTGTCCAAAATGTCCATCAAACAATTGTATTTCACAATCCATGCATAGTCAAAATACATCATAGTTTATCTATTCCAAAATGAAACATATTGATGACATCGAAAATCGGGTAATTCAAGAACTAATTCATAGTATCCAAGGTCTATGAGAGCATCCCTAAATTAAGACAAAATAAATTTCCATTGTGATGAGAAATTTGTGCCCATTCAGGGACACCATTTTCAAAAGGAGGGAATTCTTCTGTAATCTAGCCTACACCGCCTCCATTCCTTTTATTTTTTGGGTAGACTCGAGAGTTCTTAGTCTGGCCGATCATTTCAAGAAATAAATATTAGTACAGTCCATTTCAAACACAACAAAAATCATTCAACAAATTGTTGGTTTTTCATAAGAGATAATATTGTATATTCTTTTATTAATATTTAATATGCAAAAGGATCACAATTGAAAGATAGATATCCATAGAACAACATGATATATCCTGAGGAAAACCCTCAAGGGGGAGAAAACCTTGCAAAATTTCCTTAGTATAGATTCCTCCAACATGTACAATGTCATACAATGCTCTTTCACGAAATCAAGACCAAAGAGACCCAGACATAAAACAAGAATAGCCTCCTAGATAAGTGTGTACTACTCTCTTGTACTTATGTTCGATGAGTAATCAAAATGACTCGATATAACCTCTATTTATACTCTAAAATACCTAAAATACATGACTTATCAATAAACCCTTTCAAAATTACACTTAGGAATAACAAATACAATTACACTTAGGAATAACTTCCAAAATTACATAAAATATCAACACTCCCTCTTAATGAGGAAGGTATTATATCCAGCACATACTATAACACTGTCCCCATCCACACAAGCTTATGACCATTGAATGTTGGACACACGAAACTATACATCACAGGAAATCCATAGTGACTTCACAACATGCATCCAGGGCTGGTGGGTAACTCTCTAATAGCTACAACATGTCATCATGAAACTATCCAGTTTCCCGCAGAAAACTCAGAGATATTTATGCATGACATCCAGTACACTACGATAACATGTGTACCTCGTCTCTTCAGCATTCATCCAGAGCTAGTGGGTAGCTCTCCAGTAGATACAACATGTCATCATGACATCCACTACCCTGCGATAACATATAAATCCATCACTCCCTCTAAAGAGGGACTACGCCAAGCTTGTCCCTGAAGGACTTGAACTTCATCATTGACTATGGATTTGTTAGCACATCTGCAACCTGCTCATCGATAACCACATATTGGAGACTCACTTCTCCCTTCTGCACAATATCCCTGATACAATGATACCTAATTTTGATATTCTTCGACTTATCATGAAACACGGGGTTCTCTAACAACTTTATACAACTCTATTTGTTGCATAAGATACAGATCACCTCCATCACAATATCAAATAATCCAGTCAACAATTTCCAAAGCCATACTGCTTTGCAATTTGTTGCACATGCTACCACATACTCTGCCTCAGTCATACTGAGTGCTTCACATGACTTCTTCTTACTGATCCATGAAATCATACTGGATCCTAAAGTGAAGCAACATTCTAATGCACTTTTTTGGTTTGCAACACTATTGGCCCAATCTGAATCCGAATATCCAAGTAGACTGATCTCACTGTCTGCAACATACTTGAGCCCATAATCCATTTTACCTTTAAGGTACCTCATCACATGTTTTACTGGAATCAGGTGAACATGTCTGGGGTCAACCATGTATTGACTTAGGGTGTTCACAAAAAAACATATATTTGGTCGTGTATTCGTCAAATACATCAATGAACCCACACTACATGTATAACATAACTTCCACAGTCTCTAAAGTTGTATCCTGCAACAACTTCAGATTTGAGACCATAGGTGTAGCCATTTCCTTGCAATCCAATATCTCGAACAGGGATGATTTTAAGGATGAAAATTTATTTTAAAATGTACAAACCTTGGCGAATCTTACTAATCCTTCATATGCCAACTATAAAATGTTTGGCGATATGTTTGTAAAAATATTCAAATTTCTAAGGATTTTATATAGTTTGTATAAAATTTTGGCAATTTTTAAGGTAAAATAATTTTATCCTATAGAATTTGGGTGAATCATTTTAGAATAGCAAATCTTGTTTTGTGAAAAACCATGGAAAATTATCCCATGAGCAAAATTTATCCCCTAAAATCATCCCTGAGATTCTCGAACCTCTTCAGGATTTCCGCTGCATACTTCCCTTGACCTGGGAAGATTTAACTAAGATTTTTCCATACCTCCAATCCCAAGTAATAGTGTATCAGACCAAGATCCTTCATATCGAACTCATAGTCCAATCACTGAAAACCCTGATTTTCCAGTCTGCCTCACTAGTTACTCCCTCTGTGACTCCATGACAATATTTCCATTTTCCAAGGTAGACAACATAATGGTAACCACCACATCAACACATTGACACAAGATTCATGTGATCTCAACTACAGAGGGTTTGTCATTGCTTCTTATTTCCATCTCGATCACTTCTCACCAAATACTCGTGTTGATCTTGATCTTATTTTCTGTCAATTTCTCTACCCGAGTCCTGAACTCTTAAAATCTGTTGAAGACCTCATCCTTGGTCTTCATGAAGAAGATCCATGAGTGTCACATAGTATAAGAATCTTGATAAACTATCATGTTCCTAGAATCACCACAATATACTAACCAATTATCCATGGTAACCTGCCTAGAACAATAACAAGAACATCTCCATGGAATAATCATTTCCACGATAATTTGTTCAGAACGTAAAGAGAGTAAGGATCAATGCAATGACACAGTTAGAATAGTTGATTCCATTATCATCCTCTCATTCGTAAGAGCATAAATAACTTCAAATATACAAATTCAATTCACAAGAAATCGACTATCTTCGATGTTATAACAATTCTCAACGAGGTCGAGAATACTCATTCCTATGTGCAATGTTAGGTTCCAATTGATGATGTCAATCAGAGTTCATTTAATGTCAACCCGGGAAGGTAAACTTAGAAGTGCCACCTATAGGTCTAGAAAGATTCCTAATTTTTCCGAGATCTTTGGTTCTTTTACAAGAACATATTCAACAAGATCT
>JASDQU010013495.1:110342-127356 GCA_032191745.1 Picea mariana | reverse complement strand
TTTCCATAGAATATACCAACTAGATCCAAAAATCAAAGACATGAAATATGGTACACACATATTATATTATCAAGGAAAAAACAAGCTAAATGCAATTTGGACATTTGAAAAAAAAATTACAAGTTAAATGAGTACATCAATAAAAAATAACATACTAACCTTGCAAGTTCAAAATTCGAGCTATGTAGATCGAGAATTGGATTTGTTCAACCAGTGGCTGACGAAAAAAATAAACAGCTCAAACAAAAGGCAAGAGCAATGTCGCAACTATAAAAATTGTGTCGCAAAGTCTCTTAAAGTCATGTATATATATATAAAATAGTCAACTAGCCATTAACACCGACCAATGAGATAGGTAAAATTTTCGTCGCTATTGCCACGAAAGATCGTCGCTATAGCGAGGAAAATCCCGACTAGGTTCAATTAATATTTTTGTCAATATTGCGACGAACGTGCGTGGAAATATCCACAAAAATCCCGCCTTGTTTAAAAAAATGATGAAACTAGTGGAAGCGTGGAAAATTTTCGTGGAATAATCCGCCCATATGTAGTAGTGAAAACATGAACACACAACAACTCCTGAAATTACGAAAAAGTAAAGTGGGATCAACACTTCGTGGTTTCCGGGTTTAGAATCCTGCGACTTCAAAAGTCAAAACATCAAAACACCAAAATTTACGAATCGCGAAAGGAAAGTGGGACCCGCATTTCAGGGTTTCGGGCTTTGGGACTTCGTGAGTTCAAGTACCCAACAAAAACATATACAAACTTCTGAAATGCGAAAAAGGAAAGGTGAGACCTGCATTTCAGGATTTCAGTGTTCGAAACTTCACGAGTTCCGGTGTCCAAACATTAACATATATAAACTTCTGAAATGCGAAAAAGGGAAAGGTGTGACCCGCATTTCGGGATTTCGGGGTACGGAACTTCATGTGTTCTTGTGTTCAAACATCAACATATACAAACTTCTGAAATGCGAAAAAGGGAAGGGTGAGACCCGTATTTCAGGATTTCGGGGTTTGGGGTTTCGTGGTTTCCAATATCCAAACCTATCCTGCAACAACTCCAGAAATGCGAAAGAAGGGAAAAAGGACTAACACTTCGGGGTTTCATAAATTTCTAAAAATTTGTCATATACCTTAACTATTGAAAGGGTAGACCGTTTTAAACAAAACAAGGAAAGCATAAAAATCTTTTGATAGGTGTCAATTCTCATGATTGTTTAGTATTTGATAAACAAAAGGGGTTTTCTAGATTCTCCTTAACTTTCCAAATTTTTTCCTTCACTTGTGTCCTTACTTTCATTCTGTGAGACAGTAGGTGTAGAAGGATTCAATATCCATTTACCTAACAAAATTCCAAAGGTCTAACTAATAAAAGGGTACAATAGGATAACAGTTTTCTGTATAAGGTAATTTCTATTATATTCACTTAGAGCCACTTTTAATCAATGTATTATACGTTAACAGTACTAGATATGTGCATCTAGTATATACACGAATGTGAATTTTATTCCATAAGAGTTTGGATGCCTATTACGAACTTTGTGACGACAGACAAACATATTACATTCATGAAGGTAATTTCATCTTCCGTAACAAATATATATATACTTCAGCAATCAAATGTGAACATTCCAGCAGATGTATTATAACTATATATAGATACAGATTTCCTTCACACATATTCCTCACACAAATAGATATTATCATTCAGATAGTTTACTTTAACGCAATTAGATATAATCACCCAATAGATACATGAAATCAATCAAACATAGCCATTCAAAATAGAGAAGGGTAGATCAACATATATGAATCCAATCCATGGAAAGACAAAGGGAAAAACCACGTTCGTTCCAACCGTTGAACAGGGAAGCCAAAACTACTTGCTTGATTCACCCCCTAGCCTAACCACGAATCCATGAGGATGAACTTGGAGACTCCTCAGAAATATTCCAATTTTTTTCAGCATTTATCCCCTTGCCTCACACTTGCTCGGTAGTGCTCATAACAACAAGAGGACTCACAATCCTTTCCCAGCATACTTCGCAACATCCTGCCTCCTCGCATATGCTATTTAACAATTTTTGCCCAGGACTTTTCCCTCCTTTGGGGATTTTCACAGATTTCTAAATCCATGATTTTCTGGGGCTACCAGTGGCCAAATAATTGATTTTCCACTTGTAATAATCAACCCAAAGGCAGTTCCAACATGTTCCCCACTCATGGAGTCATGGTCAGCTGATTTTAACATGGCTGTTCCATTTGTCCCCCTGCAATTAATATAATTGTTTTGTTGTTATACAAGTGTCATAGTCAAATAGTTAGTTGATTCCAAACAGATCTATGCCCAATAGTCACAATAATTAAATACAATTATTAAATTGGAAAAAAATTTCCAGATTCAAATTTGCCAAAAACGGAAATAAATTTCCAGCACACAAAAATAAAAAATATTTTATTTTTGGCGGATGTCACACAATGCACCATTAAGATGACTCCATTTGAGTTTCTTTATAGGAAACCATGTAGGACGCCTTTGAGCTGGGATCGACTTGAGGATAGGGTCTTGGTAGGACCAGAAGTGATCCAAGAAATGGAAGAACAATTGAAAATGATAAGAAAAAGGATCAAAGAAGCATAGAATCAACAAAAGAGTTATGACGATGCAGATCACATTGACCATAGTTATGAAGTTGGTGATCGAGTCTTCTTGTGAGTTAAACTGCAGAAGAGTTCAATCAAGTTTGGAAAGGGTGCTAAAATCTCTACTAGGTTTATGGGACCTTTCAAATTTGTGGAAAAGAAAGGGCACCTGGCCTATCGACTAGCCTTTCTTGATTCTTTGAGGCATATGCATGGTGTTTTTCATGTATCTGTTTTGAGACATTATGTTAGTGATCCTACACATGTGAGTGACATGAGTTCCTTGTAGGTGTCAGACGATGGTGCACTGATGATGGAGTTAATCCACATTATGTACCATCGTATTCGACAGCTACAATGTCGAACATTCGATCAGGTCAAGGTCTAGTGGGACAATTATAGTCCACACTCAGCTACCTGGGAGGACGCATATGATATGTGCCAACAATTTCCATTTTTGTTTGATAGTTAGACATTTATATCTTGCGAGATACTTTATTATTGCACATATACTGTGAAACTTCAGAATGAATGTCACACCAAGAGGGAGTGTATGTAACATCCCAGTCTTGCACGTGTATGATTTGACTTGTTCTTTGAGGACACTTGCATGAAAGTGATCTTTTTTTGTATATGGTTGTCTGTTTTGATTATGGATTTAGATGATGATGTTGTTGGATTATCATGTTATGTTATTTGATATCTATGTATAGACAAGTGCTATTGATGGGTTTCTCTTGAGTGTGCAGTACACTCGATAGATTTAGGATGTCGATGTCATTGATGGACCTCCTTGGACTCTGGATGGATTTAGGGAGTGGAATCTATATGGTTTGGGTATTGCATATGTGACATATGATTGGGTATATTATGATGTTGTTTATGGATCGTTCACAGTGTTTAATTGATGGATGTAGGATGATGATTTCTTTCTAATTAGACTCACATAAGGAGTAAAGGGGCCATGCACAATAACCAAATATTGAGGGAGAGGTGCGGCATCAACACTGCCACAATCTACTGGAATTCCTTCCATGGATTGAATTGTAGGTTAATGATTACCTAGTTTGAGAGATCCATGATGTTGTGAGGGAGAACTAAGGCAATCTCTCACGAAGATTCTAGAGGCCCTTAGTCTCTCACAAGGTATTCTGATGGAGTATTGAATCCAAGGGTTGGAAAACTACCAAAATTAGTCAAAGGCTAGCGGCACCCTTGGAGCACGTAGTGCATGTTGATTCCAAGAAACTAGAGAGTCTCCAACATCAACATTTTCAGGCTCTCATGGGGCTAGGCAAGAAGAGACGAGAATTTTACCCTAGGATTTAATCATAGGAAAATAAGGTGTATCGACCTAGGCCAAATTTACCCTATTCTATAGTCCAAGCATGAATTCCTTTGCCTGATAATTTAACCTTTTAACAATATTTAATTTTTATGCAATTTATGATTTTTATGCTATTTACGATCCTCATTACTTATATGTGGTTTTGTACATTTTATGTAACAAAAATTAAGTTTAATAAGTAAATACAATGAATAAAAAAAAATGTTTTAGTTGTATTAGAAAAAACCCAAAAATTGGAAAAGACTAATTTAATAAAGGGATTAATTTAATTAACACAAGTTAATAACCACCAAATAAAAATTGAACATTAAGTGGAAAAGTAGTGTAATGATTATTATTTTGACATTTTTTTATAATCAATACAAAACTATTTACAAAAAAATAGAATAAATAAAAAGAAACAAACGTTATATCTTGAAAACAATTAAAGAAAATAATATATAAATGTATACATCCGCTAACCATAGTACATTAGGTTCTTTTGAAATTATGTACTTTTTTTGTTTTGTTTTCTGAATTCAAAGTATTAAATCAATAAAAATGAGAAAAGCTAAGGACTTTAAAGAAAAAATCAGGAGATGGCTAGAGTGACAAAGGGTTGATTTCCATTTAAAAAGATTTCCATACAAAATCATAAATCATCAAAATCTTCAAGTCTCTACGTAGACGAGGGAAAGGTATATGGTATTTATCCCTTCTAGACAAAATGTACAATAGAAAGATCAAGCATGAAGAAGAAAAAGAATGTTGAGCTAAGAAGGAATGGAGCTATGGCGGTGAATCGCAAGGAGAAAACCTGCATAGTAAAATTGATTAGCGCCGAATCAAATCAAGCCTTATACAACAAACTAAACAAGTAAATTTTTACCTCATGAAGGCCAACAAATCGATCATTGCTTATCCTCTTCGCTGCGTCGCAAGACCACCTGTTTTCGATGATTTCGTCAATCTCTGTTGAAGGCGTAATGAAAGAATGAGATGAAAAATCCTTCCCAACACTCACAACATACTACTCTCTGAAAGTTCTTCCTAAGTTCTCTCTCTAAATTTTATTTCTGAAACAATACCTTCAAAAAATTTATGTATCTTTAGAATCCCCCCTTCAAAGGATGCACGCTTATTTATTTTATTTCCCTAGGTAGACCGTTCCTTCGATTGGTAGTTTCATAACCAAAATTGAAACTTTTCATAACTCATTACTTAACAAAAAAACTTATTTTCTTTATCATTCCCGTGCGTTCTCCTCAATAGTTTTTATAAATATTCTTGACAGTTGTTTTACATATGGTTGGGTACAAATATAATTAAGTTTTGCGGATCATNGGCGAATGGAACCTTCCTGTTTTATGAAGAGATTCTATATTCCAAAAGGCTTGTTCTATGTAGGACTCTAAACATCTTCAAATTCTTCATTGATATCTCTCTGATGAGAAAATCATCCATGGAACAACCGAGTCATCTATGAGGTTCCTGATCTGCTCCATCATGTGACATTCCCAAAAATAAAATATTTTTATTTTTGAAATAGGTTGGAAATTTATTTCCGTTTTTGGCAAATTCAAATCTAGAATTTTTTTTCCATCTATGGCAATTCCTAATTTTGAATTTAATAATTGTATTTAATTATTGTGATTGTTGGGCAGAGATCTGTTTGGAATCAACCAACTATTTGACTATGACACTTGTATCACAACATAATATTTATATTAACTGCAGGAGGACAAATGGAACAACCAAGTTAAAAATCAACTAACCATGACTCCATGAGTGGGGAACATGTTGGAATTGCTTCTAGGCTGATTATGAGAAGTGGAAAATCAGAGATTTGGCCACTAGCAGCCCCTGAAAATCAGGGATTAAGAAAGCTGTGAAAATCCCCAAAGGAGGGTAGAAGACCTGGGCAAAAAAATGGATAAATAGCATATGCGAGGAGGTGGGATGCTGGAAAGTATGCTGGGAAAAGATTTTTGAGCTCTCTTGCTATTATGAACACTGCAGATTGAGTGTGAGGCAAGAGGAGCCTGCTAAAAAAAAATTTCCTTGCTATTATGAGAATTTTTGAGTAAGTGTGAGGCAAGAGGATAACTGTTGGATTTGAAGGACATTTCTGAGGAGGAGTTTCCAAGTTCATCCTCATGGATTCATGGTCAGGATAGGGGATGAATCAGGCAAGTAGATTTGGCTGTCCTATTCTATGGTTGGGAGGAACGTGGTTTTTCACTTTGTCTTCCCATAGATTGGATTAAGATATGTTAATTTTCCCCTCTCCATTATGAATGGCTATGTATTTTGATGTTATGTATCTATTGAATAAGAACTAGAATAAGTTACATTCTCTGTCTGTATGACCCTTTTTGCATCTGGTGTATTGTATATGATTAAATCAGATTTGTAACGAATTCTTCCCACTTTCAGTTCGAATGTTTTATCCGATGTTATGTATATAACAATATGCTCTAACAATATGCAAACAATATATTAGATGAGTATAGAATGACAAAATTCAGGAGTTAAAGAATTTTGGAAACCCCCCCCTTTTTTTTTTCGAATGCTAAAACAATCTTGAGAATCGATGCCTTTCAAAAATTTTTGTTTTCCTTCTTTCTTTTAAGAATGGGCTGCCCTTTCCTTGGTCAAGGTCTATGAAGAATTTAGAGATTTTCCCTTACAGAAAACCTTTATCCTTTTCTATCCTTCTGTGCATGTAAAATTCTTAAGTCTTTATGATTTCGAAATTCAAGAATTGTTGGGTTCTGTTGTTCGACATTTGAAACCCCAAAAACCCAAATCCCGAAATCTCGAAGTGTTAATTCCACACCCTTTCACTTTTTAGAATTTGGGAACTGTTGTGTTATGTTGTTTGAAATTTGAAACCCCGAAAACCCGAATCCCAAAATCCCGAAGTGTTAATTCCACATCCTTCCACTTTTCGGAATTCAGGAATTGTTGTGTTATGTTGTTTGACATTTGAAACCCCGAAAACCCAAATCCTGAAATCCCGAAGTGTTAATTCCACACCCTTTCACTTTTCGGAATTCAGGAATTGTTGTGCTATGTTGTTTGACATTTAAAACCTCGAAAACCCGAATCTTGAAATCCGAAGTGTTAATTCCACACCCTTTCATTTTTCGCAATTTTGGGTTTTGTTTGTGGTTGATGTTTTGTCTTTTGAAGTCGCAGGATTCCAAACCCTGAAATCCCAAAATGTTAGTTCTACGTTCTTTTATTTTTCGCAATTCAAGAACTATGGTATGTTGGATGTTTGACTATGAAAACCGTGAAATCGCGAGTCCTGAAATTCCGAAATGCGGGTCTCACCTTTTCCTTTCTTGCATTTCAGAAAGTTGTGTATGTCAAGGTTTGGACACCGGAACTCACAAAGTTATGAATCACGAAATCCTGAAGTGTGGGACCCACCTTCCTTTTTCCACATTTCGGAGGTTTGTATATGTGGTGGTTTGGGCACTTGCACTCACGAAATCCCGAACTCTGAATTCCTAAAGTACTAATCACCTTTCACATTTTCGGGAGTGGTGGTGTGTTGATGATTGACTTTTGTGTTCACGAGAACCCAAACCTTGAAACCCCAAAGTACTCGGCATCTTGTCACAATTTTGGGAAATGTTGTGTGTTGATGTCCAACCCTTGTACTCGTAAAGCCCCGAATCTTGAAACCTTGAAATGTTGGCCCACAGTCGTTCCATATTTCAGATTTTGGAAAACAACAGGGTCTTTGTTTTCTTCGACACTTGTGATCACCGAAACCCGATTGACCTCTGTTTCTTCACAAAGCTATAGGAACTTAGAAGAAACTTATTGTTATGGGAACAACTCTATTACTATAATGAATAGACTGGTAAAAGAATGTCAAAGAATCTTCATCTCAGATAAAGGTATGGGAGTAGCAAACTGTATTACAAGTTGATTGAACTGTAGACATAGGGTAATATTTTTATGTAGGGTTTTGGTCATAAAAACCCCAAAGTTGCTTGTATTGTTAAGACTGGGGTAGTGTTATAGGTACTAGCAGATAAGAGGGTAATTATAAATTTCATGATATTGATGAAACATTGAAGTGATGCGTTAATACTCATTATATCATCGATTAGAAAACTTAAGTTGAATGGTAAGGATAGTCGATGACAGTAAGGACTCTAACAAACCTTCAGACTCAAGTCTTCTAACAGAAAGCCTGCTTGCTTGAGATCTCGAAACTTTTCAAGGATAAATGTACAAACATTTTTTTCTTTTTTATGGTGATTTTTGAGGTACATTACATATGGTATCAAAGCAAAAGTTACAACACTGGGCCTGAACAGGGCCACATTAATTGCTTAGTATATATTTTGATTTATGAAAAAACTAATAAATCTTGTGGATTACAAACATAAAGATTTTCTGTTTTGTGTTGAATAATGGCAGCCCAAGAAGGTACAAAAATCAGGGTGGAAGAGAATCTGCAACAAGGACCTCCTGGAGATCCAAGATAGAATAGTGATGGAAGCTCACCCACGAAGGTGTTGGAAACAATGAGAAACCTTATTGTTGAACTACAGGTTTTCAAGGCCAACAATGAAAAATTGAAGAAGGCACAACAGGAATAGTAAGAGATAAATGAAGTCCTGTTGCGTAGTATAGTAACCAAGAAAATCCCAAAAGATGATAACCCTGAGGAAGAGGTCAACAAAAGGGCCTCCAAGAATCCTGGTGCGAAAACAGAAAAAGGAGACAGTTCATCTGAAGGGACACCTTCAATTGAAGACAAAACCATACCAGACAAAAAAATAAAACAAACAAACCACCTTGAAGGAGAATTTAAAAATATTAAACCAACTACTTTTGATGGAGAGTCCAGGACAAGAGAAGAAGCCGAGGCATGGTTGTTAGACATCAAAAAATACTTCCAAATCTACAACTATTCCAGCAACATGAAGGTCAGAATGGCCATCTACAATCTAAAGGGGAAGGCCAACATTTGGTGGCAGGACCTGAAATTGGCCAAGGGCCTAAAGGAGAAGCAGTTGGAATGGTCTGACTTAAAGAAGTATTTTAAGAAACAATACCTTTCTGAAAGCTATTATGAATAGAAGATGAAATAATGTTATGAATTATGACTCAGACAAATGATGATGGATGACCTTATAAATAAATTTATGGAACTACTAAGGTTTGTGCCATGCATCTGGGAGGATAAGGTAAAAATCCAATGATTCTTAAGCTGTTTACCACAGTCCTACAGGGAAAAAATTGAGTTTGACAACCCCAAATCCTTGAGTGACGCATTCAGGAAGGCAGGAATGTGCTATGACTAGTATAAATAGCGGGTAGAGTTTCCCAAGAATTGGAAGGATAAGAAACAATATGGAATGCACCAGCGGAAGAAGGGATACCAGCCAGCTCCTTATCGGAATGAAACACAAAGTTCCCCAAGGAAGGATTTCCACTCCAATCATCCGAATACGCAAGGTAGTGGTAAACCGGTAAACCTGGGAACGAAGAAGTTTGGGGACAACTCTCGCGAGCCATTAAGATGTTGGGAGTGTGGAGAGCCTCATCTAAGGAGGAATTGTCCACATCTAATTGCAAAAAACAAGACTGCTGTCCATAATTTGAAGGAAGCCTCGATAGTGGGAGACATGGGCAGGAGTCTGCATCATATAAATGTAGCCATAGATGGACGACAAGATGACCACCAGTCCTCGGTGGTAGAGATCGAAGGTAAAATCCATGACGCTCGAGTTCTGTTTTAATTGACCCTAGAGCTATGTTAAGTTATATTACTCCCAATGTAGTAGAGTCGAATAAAATTAAGAAACAAAAGCATGCAAAATCTTGGGTTGTACAACTAGCAACAAGGACTAAAAGAAAAGTAGTTAACTTTATTTCTAATCTTGAGTTCAACTTAGATAGTTAAAAGATAAGGACCAATCTAAACATCCTACCACTAGGATCTTATGATATGATTATCGGGATGGATTGGTTGGAACAACACAGAGCAGTACTAGACTGTTATACAAAGATACTTAGCTACAAAGATAATTTTGGAACGGTGAGAACAACCCAAGGCATACCAAAACCTATGTCAGTCAGACAAGTTTCAATGATGCAATTCAAGAAATGTATTAGAAAGGGATGTCAAGTTTATGCCATCCAAATAATGAATCTATTATAAAAAGAAGATAAGCCCAAGTTAGAAGACTTTACTGTCCTACGGGAATTCAAAGACATGTTTGTTGATGAGATACCGCAATTACCTCCTAGGAGAGAAATAGATTTGTCTATAGACTTACTACCCGAATCAGCCCCTATCTCAAAAGAACCCTACCGAATGAGTCTACTAGAATTGACAAAATTAAAAATACAATTGTAGGAATTGTTGGACAAAGAGTATATCAGACCAAGTGTCTCGCCATGGGGAGCACCAGTCCTCTTTGTGAAAAATAAAGATGGTACTCTAAGACTATGTATCGATTATAGACAACTAAACAAAGTGACCATTAAGAACAAATACCCCTTACCACGGATAAATGATCTATTCGATCAAGTTGGTGGGGCCAAGATCTTCTCAAAATTGGATTTACAATCTGGTTATCATCAAGTTAGGATAAAGGACCAGGACATAAACAAAATATATTTTTGAACAAGATATGGACACTACGAGTTTGTAGTCGTACCTTTCAGACTCATCAATGCACTAACCACATTTATGTGCTTAATGAGCAACATTTTCAGCTAGTACTTAGACAAGTTCGTAGTAGTATTTATCGATGATATTCTGGTCTATTCTAAAATGGAGGAGGAACATGATGAACACTTATGAATAGTTCTGCAAACACTAAGGAAACATAAACTATATGCAAAATTCGACAAATGTGATTTTTATCAAAAAGAAATACAATATTTAGGACATGTCATTTCCTCGGAAGGTATTTCCATAGACCCGGAAAAGATAAAAGCCATCATGAAATGGCCAGTGCCTAAGGATGTGGCAGATATCAGGTCATTCATGGGAATCACCGGATATTATCGCAGATTTATAGAAGGGTTCTCCAAGATAGCCTACCCTATCACATCATTACAAAATAAAGGGACTAAGTTTAACTGGTCGCAAAAGTGTCAAGACAGTTTTAACAAGCTAAAATAATTATTGACATCGACACATATCTTGAAGGTAGTAGACCCAGATAAATACTTCACAATATGTGTTGATGCAAGTAAAGAGGGACTAGGTGGTGTTCTAACTCAGGAAGGGCATGTGATTTGTTATGAGTCCCAAAAATTAAAGGAACATGAGCAAGATTATGTCACTCATGACTTAGAATTGGCAACAGTAATACATGCCTTAAAAATGTGGAAACACTATATAATGGGCAGGAAATTCTTACTATTGATGGATAATAGTGGAGTAAAATCTTTGTTTAACCAACCAGACCTTAATGCAAGACAAGCAAGGTGGATAGCCTTCTTGAGATAATTTGACTTTAAGGTCAGACATATCAAGGGAAAGGAAAATAAAGTAGTAGATTCTTTAAGCAAAAGAGTCCATGGGTTATTTGAGATAAATATTAGTAGGGCAGAAAGTGATCTGGAACAAAGAGTAAAAGCGACAGGAATTAACGACGAAAATTACACTAAAATAATGGTAGAATTGCAAAACAATATCATAAACTTAGATAAATCAGATGTAAGTATCGACAAACATGGACTATTAAGAGTTAAAAACTGACTTTACATACCAGATTCAACAGAGCTAAAATTAACTATTTTAGATGAAGTGCATATGAAACCATATTCTGGCCATCTAGGTTACCAAAAAACAATAACAAAACTCATAAAACTATTTTACTGGCCTAATACGAAGGGCGAAACAACAGAGTATTTGTCTAGGTGCCAAGATTGTCAGCAGGTTAAGGTCGAACACCAACATCTAGCCGACCTATTACAACCATTACTACTACCATAATGGAAATGGGATACCATATCACTGGACTTTATAACAGGTTTTCCTAAAACTCAGAAACAAAATGATTCAATCATGGTTGTAATCAATAAGCTCAGTAAGTCTACACACTTTACTCCTGTAAAGTCTACTTTTAAAGCTATTAATATTGTTGAAATATTCATGAAAGAAATTTTTAGACTGCATGGTATTCCTAAAATGGCAATTTCAGATAGAGACGTAAAATTCACATTCGCTTTTTGGAAGGAATTGTTTGCAGGGCTAAATACTAATTTGAATTTTAGTACGAGTTATCATCCACAAACGGATGGACAGACCAAAAGGACAAATCAAATCATATAGGATATGCTTCGCATGTATGTAAGAACAAATCCAAACAAGTGGGAAGACTACCTACACTTGGTAGAATTTGCATATAACATTGGGTACCAAACTTTGGCTAAGTTGAGCCCTTTCAAAATACTGTATGGAAAAAAGTGTACAATTCCAATTAGCTGGGATAACCTAGCTGATAGACTCATGGTGGGGCCAAAGATGCTCCAAGAAATGGAGAACATGGTAAGAAAGGTACAACAGAACTTGAAAGAAGCACAGGACAGACAAAAGAGCTATGCAGATCAGAAAATAAGACACGTATAATTTCAAGTGGGAGACCATATTTACTTGAAGGTCAAAGCCCAGAAAAGCTCGCTGAAGTTAGGGAACTATGCCAAGATGGCACCCAAGTTTTGTGGTCCCTTCGAGATACTGGCTCGAATCGGACCTGTAGCATATCAGCTTGCACTTCCAGCTAATATAAGAATTCATAATGTATTTCATGTTTCTTTGTTGAAAAAGTATATTCATTACCCTACTCATACGATTGATTGGAACTTGGTGCAGGTGGAACCCGAAGGCGAGTTCCATGTGGAACCCCTACACATTCTGGACCAGAGATAAATAGCACTTTGAAATAGAGTCGTCGCTCAGGTAAAGGTGCAATGGAAGCACTTTAGTCCTGAGGAGGCAACTTGGGAATTTCAGGGAGATTTGAGGAAATATCATCTAATACTATTCCAGGAAAGGAACAAACACTGAGGACAGTGTTTTACTGAAGGGGGAAAGGATGTGACATCCCCAAAAATAAAATATTTTTATTTTTGAAATAGGCTAGAAATTTATTTTCGTTTTTGGCAAATTCGAATATGGAAAATTTTTGCCATTTATGGCCATTTTGAATTTTGAATTTAATAATTGTATTTAATTATTGTGACTGTTGTGTAGAGATCTGTTTGGACTCAACTAACTATTTGACTATGATACTTGTATCTCAACATAATATTTATATTAACAACAGGAGGACAAATGGAACAGCCAGGTTAAAAATCAACTGACCATGACTCCATGAGTGGGGAACATGTTGGAACTGCCTCTAGGTTGATTATGAGAAGTGGAAAATCAGAGATTTGGCCACTGGTAGCCCCTGAAAATCAGGGATTAAGAAAGCTGCAAAAATCCCCAAAGGAGGGAAGAAGACCTGGGCAAAAAAATGGATAAATAGCATATGCGAGGAGGTAGGACGCTGCCAAGTATGCTAGGAAAAGATTTTTGAGCTCTCTTGTTGTTATGGACACTGCGGATTGAGTGTGAGGCAAGAGGAGCCTGCTAAAATAGAATTACCTTGTTGTTATGAGCACTGTTGAGTAAGTGTGAGGCAAGAGGATAATTGTTGGATTTGAAGGACATTACTGAGGAGGAGTTTCCAAGTTTGCCCTCATGAATTCATGGTCAGGCTAGGGGGTGAATCAAGAAAGTAGATTTGGCTGCCCAGTTCTACGGTTGGAAGGAATGTGGTTGTTCCCTTTGACTTCCTGTGGATTGGATTTAAATATGTTAATTTTCCCCTCTCCATTATGAATGGCTATGTCTTTTGATGTTATGTATCTATTGAATTTGAACTAGAATAAGTTACATTCTCTGTCTGTATGACCCTTTTTGCATCTGGTGTATTGTATATGATTAAATTGGATCTATAATGAATTCTTCCCACTTTCTATTCGAATGTTTTATCTAATGTTATGTATCTAACAATATGCTCTAACAATATCCAAACAGTATATTAGATGTGTATAGAATGACAAAATTCGGGAGTTAAAAAATTTTGGAAACCCCTTTTTGTTTTTTTTTGAATGCTAAAACAATCTTGAGAATCGACGCCTTTCGAAGTTTTTTTTTTTGCTTGTTTCTTTTTAGAATGGGCTACCCTTTCCTTGGTCAAGGTCTATGATGAATTTAGAAATTTTCCCTTACAAAAAACCTTTATCCTTTTGTATCCTTCTGTGCATGTAAAATTCTTAAGTCTTTATGATTTTCGAATTCGGGAATTGTTGGGTGTTGTTGTTCGATACTTGAAACCTCGAAAACCCGAATCCAAAAATCCCAAAGTGTTAATTACACACCCTTTCAATTTTCAGAATTCGAGAATTGTTGTGTTATGTTGTTTGACATTTGAAACCCCAAAAACCCATATCCCGAAATCTCGAAGTGTTAATTCCACATCCTTTCACTTTTCGGAATTCGGGAATTGTTGTGTTATGTTGTTTGACATTTGAAACACTGAAAACCCGAATCCTAAAATCCCAAAGTGTTAATTCCACACCCTTTCACTTTTCAGAATTCGGGAATTGTTGTGTTATGTTGTTTGACATCTGAAACCCCGAAAACCTGAATCCCAAAATCCTGAAGTGTTAATTCCACACCCTTTCATTTTTCACAATTTCGGGTTTTATTTCTGGTTGATTTTTTGGCTTTTGAAGTCGAGGGATTCCGAACCCTGAAATCTCGAAATATTAGTTCTATGTTCTTTTCTGTTTCGCAATTCGAGAATTGTGGTATGTTGGATGTTTGGATATGAAAACCGTGAAACCCCGAATCCCAAAATCTGGAAATGCGGGTCTCACCTTTTCCTTTCTCGCATTTCGGAAAGTTGTGTATGTCAAGGTTTGGACACCAGAACTCACGAAGTTTCAAATCCTGAAATCCCAAAGTGCGGGACCCAGCTTCCTTTTTCCGCATTTCGGAGGTTTGTATATGTGGTGGTTTTGGCACTTGCACTCGCGAAGTCCCGAACTCTAAATTCCCGAAGTACTAATCACCTTTCGCATTTTCATAAGTGGTGGTGTGTTGATGATTGACTTTTGTGTTCACAAAAACCCGAACCCTGAAACCCCGAAGTACTCAACATCTTGTCACAATTTCGGTAAATGTTGTGTGTTGATGTCTAGCTCTTGTACTCGTGAAGACCCAAATCCCGAAACCCCGAAATGTTGGCCCACAGTCGTTCTGTATTTCGGATTTCGGAAAACAACAGGGTCCTTTGTTTTGTTCGGCACTTGTGATCACCAGAACACGATTGACCTTTGTTTCTTCACAAAGTTGTAGGAAATTAGAAGAAACTTATTTTTATGGGAACAACTCTATTACTGTAACGAATAGACAGGTAAAAGAACATTAGAGAATCTTCATCCCGGATAGAGGTATGGGAGTAGCAGACCATATTACAAGTCGACTGAATTGCAGACATAGGGTAATGTTTTTATGTAGGGTTTTGGTCATAAAAACCCCAAAGTTGCTTGTATTGGTAAGACTGGGGTAGTGTTATAGGTACTAGTAGATAAGAGGTTAATTATAAATTTCTGGATCTTGATGAAACATTGAAGTGATGAGTAAATAATCATTATATCGTCGATTAGAAAACTCAAGTTGAATGGTAAGGACATTCAATAACAGTAAGGATTCTAACAAACCTTCAGACTCAAGTCTTCTAACAGAAAGCCTGCTTGCTTGAGATCTTGAAACTTTTCAAGGATAAATGTACAAATAATTTTTATTTTTTTTATGGTGATTTTTGAGGTACATTACACATCGTGTCTTTGGAAAACATCCCATATTGCCACTTAAAATCCACCTTACATAGCCTGTATCTTTTGATGGGTCATGGAGAAAACTCACCATCAAATATTCAGGTGAAATATGGGGTTCCCTCTCAGGAGTAGGTGTATACTTATGACTAACCTTCTCCTATTTTCGATGAAGGTCTTCTCTGCTTCAGAGTCTTTTTCCGAGGGCCTTTTCTTTCTTTTTGGGTCAATGTTCGTGATGAAATTTTTGACTTTATACCTCTTCTTATGGGCAGATTAAAATAGAGTAGTCAACAACCGTGTTGACGACCGTTTATGAAAGATCATCAATAGGAAGGGAAGATCCGGTCTGGGGTTGTCTATTTAACCCAAATCATTTGGTATAATCTACCCTGATGGGTTTTATGTCTCCGTTAGCCAACTAAGATCCTAAACCAACTAAAAGATGTGGAGTAACTAAAGATACAACTCTAAAGATGAACACTTTTATTACAAATTCTTAACTAACAATGTTTATGTACAATAGTTATATACAACTTACAAGGTTTAAGCAAAGCCTTGTAAAAATAATTGTTTTAAGATAATGGATCTAAACAATAATAAATATAAACAAAATTATTGTATTACTCTAAATACCAAACTAATAAAGAATAAATGAATAAGATTGTAAATGATATAACTAAAAATAGACAAAGAAAATTAACGTTTAAATGATGCAATCATTATTCATTCACAAATCAACAAATTAAATAAATAATAAGCTAAATAACCTCTCACCGATCAACAATACTATGCTAAATTCATCTCTTTGTATTTGTATGAGCTCCTCTTAACCCAAGCATATGTAATATCCCCCACCTCTTAGAGAGGTGATGAGGGGGGCAAAAGTCAAGAAGTTAAAAGTTATATTTTTAAGTTGAATTAAGAAAGGAAAATGATAAAGGAGTAAAAGATAAATCAACAGAAGAATAGAAGATTAACACTGGGAGTTAACCTAATTCAACAGAGAATTAGAAGGAAAAGTATAAGTAAGAGGATGGGGCGCACCTATTACTCATTTTGGTTTTGGATTAGAATTTGCTATTGCTCTTGAGCATTCAGTTTGGGGGTTTGCTGTTGTAACATCCCGCTCTGGCGCACTGACAAAACTTATTATTTG
>JASDQU010013495.1:82831-96773 GCA_032191745.1 Picea mariana | reverse complement strand
TAAAGATATTAGGTTGGATTAATGGTAGGTTACACATGCTCACTTTATCTCCCATTTATAATAAATGAGAATCGTTTGTATAAGCATCCCATATTCTCTTGTGCATTGCATATACTATAAAAGGAGGTTTCCCCCTAGACGTGGATTATTCATTGGCTATTTTTTGGAGTTTGGTTCATAATAGGGTATCAAAGAAAAAAATGTTGAGTTCAAGGATCCCAATATCTTCCTTGGATTCCTATATTCTTCAACAATTTATTTAGACCATCTTAAAACATTTCATATAACTCCAAATAATACTCAATTAGTCATCCATCTAGGCCTAGTTTCTTGTCCTTTTGGAAAGAGTCCACTAACCTTTTCATTCCCCCCCTTTTTATTGTGGCCATAAGGCTTGAGTTTTGATCTTCGTCAATCAATATTGGAAAGTATGATGAAATACTTACAATTTCCTCCATGTTAACCCTTGTTGGTTCCTTGAATTTTTTTGAAAAAGACATACCTCTATTTTTGTTATATCTTGAAAATTTGAAACCCTCTCACCATTTTCATTTTGCATGTCCCATATGTTGTTATAGATATTCCTTTCCGTGACATAGTTCTGGAAAAATTTAGTATTTCCATCTCCTTATGCCAACCACATTGCTTGTCTCTTTTATCACCACTATGATTCATCCAACTCCAACAATTATTTCTTTGTAGCTTGTAAATTTTTGGGAATCAAATTCTCTTCCTTATAAAAAATACTCGTGGAGATCCTACTATAAACACTCGTGATATCCTCTTCAACATTGAATGGTTGAATACGATTTTCTTTGTATTTTCTCTTATCCCATTATGAGGTTACATATTTCACTCTTTTTAGGTGGTCATTAAATTCAAACATAGCACTATCTTCCTTATCATCATCATATTTCATCCATTCATTATTGATTGTCTTGATGAATTCAAGATCTTTAAGTGAATACTATTTAAACTTGAATGGACCTGGGGTTTTTTCATCTAATTTTCCATTTGAATAATAATAGGAACATAATATTAAATTCTCGCTTCTCAAACCCAGTACTTGGTTCTTTCAATATTCTCCAACATACTTTATGGTATAAGGAATCTATCCAATCTCTTAGAAATACCACTATTCCCTACTTTCGTATTCCAACATGGAACTAATCTCAAAGGCTCCATGTCACAAAGATTTCAATCCTCTATATTGTTTATAAAAAACCCCACAAGAGGGTATATTATACCTCTATCTACCTATAACTCCTAATTGTCTAAGAATTAAATTCATGTTCCCACCTAGAATTACATTATTTCTTTTGACATCTTCCAAGGAAAAAAAACTTTCCCAATTCTCATTTTGATGCTAAAATGGACCACACACATTAATAAAAGAGAATGATCTGCATAAATCACCTAAACAAAGCTCCAATAAAATGGTTGAAGGTAGAAGAGACAAACTTCATAACTGTAAATATTTATTCCACCCTATATCTAGGGCCCAAAAATTCATTTCTATGATCATAGTCACAAAACTCTAGCCTGGGAATGTTGTCAGTAAAATACCTTTTTCGTTCTCCTTATGTAACATAGTCTCCTGCAAATAAACATATCTAGTTTATGTACACTCATGAATATATTTAAGGAATTTGTTTTGTGGGTATGCAAAACCCCTTAAATTATCAGACATAGTAATCATATTTGACCCTTGAGTGAGGCCTTCCTTTATTTAAGGATCCATGTTATGGTTATTTTTCTACATGCCTAAACTTATATACCAACATGTTCCCTTCCCAAATTCAGATAGGATTTTCTCCCATGCGTCGACTGGATGTGGTCCTAATTGGTTCACTTGTTCACTCTACTTTTTTTATGACCTCAAATGATAATTATGTTCTCTAGGAAGGTTTAAAATTCTCATTTGAAGCACTATATGAACTATGGATTATTATATTCATCAAATTGAAATTATGCTTTCTATAATTAGGTGTCAATACCATTAATAAAGAACATGCCCTTTATCTCTCTTCTTTGGCCTCTTCATATCCTTAATTAAATCATATACCAATCGAGATATCGAGGTAGATGAAGGGTATGTTTTAAGAATTGGGTCTCCTCCCTAAATCTATAATTAGATCACTATGGTCCTTAACATTGGACTATATGTTATCAACAACGTTAAGTATTTTTGTCTATAGTGTTGTTAGAATCTCAACCTAATGATTTCTAAACATCATTTCCTCCTCCTAGGATAGATCAAACCTTGGGTGCTTACTCCTCAAGGGATTTGTATTTTTGTCCCTTGAAATATTCTAAATCATTCTTGTTATAAAATCATATATTTTTTGGCACCTAAAGTTTAGAAGAGGTTGTGCACATGTTCAAGAATATGTAGTGCATGATTCCAAGTTTCAATGTCTCTGCTAACTAAGTATTTAATATGCACACCAACCCATTTTGTACTATGGGGAAGGACTTAAAGATATCACATGCATGTTGGATCTAAAAAGATATTCAATGATCATTTTAACTATTTTTGTAGCAACTCAATTGGTCATGGTTGAGGTTGTGGATGGTCTAGCAATTTTGTCATGATTGCCATGCTCTGTGGAAGATATGGGGGGATGCATGGAAATATGTAATGGTTGGGTTTTTGTTCTCTAGGGTGATAGACTAGTATGATAATGTGTAAGTTGTAGATGAGTTAGAGCTCTAGTTACATTTTGTATTAGTTTAGTTGTTCATATATATTGTGTGGATGAATATGAAATAGAAAGTAGATCTGAGCACATGGCTCATTTATGTTTTGACTGTAAATGCATCTTGAGAAAGCTTCGACCTTTGTGTATGGAAATTTATTTGAATTACTTTGATCTTAATGAATAAATTATGGAGCATATTTGTCTCTACATTTGATGAGTTATGGTATGAATGTATGTCTGTTTTATATTATTATACGTAGTAAGCTTGTGGTAGTTACAAATGATTGAATGAATAGTTCATGAAGGTTTTCAGTATGTTTTATTCCTTCATACCTTGCACAAGACCAATGGTCTTTATGATTCTCATGGCATATTCGGTGAGACCTTATTCAGTTATTAAAGAATGAATATTTTGGTGCCTATGGGGTTTTTTTGGTAAATCCTATTGAACCCTAGGTCCAAAACCCCCCATCCAAGCCAACAATATTGATTCGTCAACAACAACAAATAGTTTACCTTTGTCTCCTTTTATTCTAGGCCCCACTTCCTTAATCGGTCCTAGAGAGTAAGGTTGGTTCCATCATTAACCTATTGGTCCTATCCTTTCTCACACATGATATCTTCACTAGGGATTCTTTTCTTAGGACATGAACTTCGTAAATGACTATTTAAGTAGCAAATACTACACCTAAAATTAATTTCAACATAGTCTAGCAATTTCCTATGACACCAACCCCTAATTTAAGTATCAATACATTTGGGAAGATTGTACCTAAGTTTAATATCCACATATATATTATCCACCATGTTCCACTCCAAGTTCTTTATACTTTCATCAATATCCAAAAATTTTCATAATTTGTTCCCTATCAGGGTTAGGGCTCATTCAGACCAAATTTCCAAGGATAGAGAATGAAGCTTGATCCACAAAGGCCGAATTTCAATTCCTTCATTCAAAGGGTGACAAATAAGAGTCCATTCCTTTAGAGATAAAGTGGAACTATCCAAATACCACTTACTTGTCTATATAATCTCCTTATTTCTTTTACACTTCAAGATAAATGTTATCCAAATGCTAGCTAGAATGTGAAAAAATGGAGCATATCCCAATTGTTTTTCTCAAACTTTTCTAATTTATTGGCTCGTCATTTTATTAGAGAGTATTTTTTCATGGAAATTTCCCACCAATATGCCATATTATTTTGTACAAGGACATGGCCCATCATCACATCCACTTCCATAACTAGCTTCATATTTTCCTTCTTGAGATTGACAGATTGCACCTTCTTTTTCCAGCATATGTTTTTAAACACTTGCCTACTTCCTTTCTTCATCTCTTGATCTGAAATGGATTGTTATATAATTTTTCATATATCTCGATACTTTATGGGTGGAAAAAATGGAGGAATTGTCTTGTAGAGCCTATTTTAGTGGGAGGTCCCAATTTTGAGATTTGGGGTTTGGAACCTTCCAAATCCATTTTGAGGCATCAAATGACACTTTTTTGGGTCAAAATTTTGAGAATATCTCTCAACCCCTTGACATTTTTCTACACATAGAGACATTTCCAATAGTGTGAAAATCACTTAAATCAGAGTTCATATGTGGATGGTATGACTCCTACGAGTTTACCTACCTTATTGACCACCATGGTACCGAGTGGATGAAATGTCAACCCCTCATTTCTCACATGTGGGGCTAGTCACATGTGTAATTTCAAGAATATTCTATAAGGTCCAAAACTCTAAAACTAATTGAGGGTTGATGCATGCAAAAATATTGACCCTGTGGCTATCAAATGATGTTAAATACAAAGCTGCTAGGATGAGAGGTGTTTCCATTCTTTTAGCATTGTACTAGTTCCATATTTGAGCATAGAATCTAGGAGTGGGATTTGAGAGCATAATAGAGGAGGAAGAAGATTATGTATAATCCATTCAAACCACAATGTCACATGCAACTCCATAGTGAGTGCCCCTTTATTTGTATATGCATTTTGTAAATGAAGAAAAAAGAGGAGAGCACATGCCTCACCTTCTAGTTTGGTTTCCTCTCATTTCAGGTTTCACAAAATACATTGTTTGCTCATTTGTGTGGATGGTATGTTCATTTTCATAAGTTTGAGAAAAAATATAGTGATAATAAATTTGAGATATTAGGAAATAAACCTGCATAATACAATATTTCAACATAATACAATATTTGTTGCAATAAATTATTCCAGTGGAATGGCCATGGTAGTTTGCAAATAATCTCTCTTATGATTACCTTGAAGCTCTTACCTCTTTCTAGAGTTATTTTCAAAAGATAAATTCACCCTTATTACATGAAATTAATGTAATAAGCTTCGATATACTACATTTTCAATGGGATGAGACCCCCCCCCCCGCCCCTCCCTTCCCTAAATTTCCATCTCCTTCAATGAATCCTGGGGTCAATGATTGTTGCATAAGGTAAGGGGGTATTTGTTCTACTTGGTGTACTCTCAATCATAATTATATAATTGTACAACCTTTTATTTCCTTCCTTTTTATCATGACCTTCGTGAGTTCCATGAGATCCTTCTAAACCTCCTTTGTTACACACCTCAACATCCCTCCATGAGGGGATTGGAATGCATTGATGTGACTTAGATATAGTGGTGACAGAACTTGGACTACCATTGTTTCCCATTCTCTAATGGGCATTCTAAGGGTGAGAAAAAGGTTTACCTTGTTTTCAAGAGCCTGCTTTCTTGATTGTCCTTTGTTTCCCTTACCATTCTGTAGAATCTCTCCTCATCCATCTCTCTCTCTCTCTCTCTCTCACACACACACACACACACACACACACTGTTACACATCAAAATTCCTCACTTTGATAATGTCTCGTTATCATTATCACAAGTGTCGCAAGTGTCACACTTTTGTTGCAAGTGTCACACTTTTGTTGCAAGTGTCACACTTTTGTCGCAAGTGTTGCAAATGTCACATTTTCGTCCTGTATATGTTGCATTGTGAACGACACCATAGAAACACTTGATACATCCTCTAATACATGTTAGAAGAGGAAAACACATCATTTGGAAAGCTTAACATAATATTTTTCCTTGAGAAATGGTCATCTTAAATGAATTTTTGGAAGATCAGCTTTCCCCTGCTCACATGCAGGGAGTGCTAGTGCTCCTTGTCCACTTAGTAGGGAGTGATACAATGATTTGTTTCGATATTTGAGGGAGCATCGATTGGTTGAGAGAATCATGGGAAGAAATCCCCCTTATCTCTAAGAACAACTAGAAATGATCCGAGTTGGTTTGGCTTGAATCCAATCTTTAGGCTGCATCTAAGGGAGATACCACAACTGATGGAGTCATATCCTCAACCTATTCCAAATATAAATAAGGTGGTTGAGCCTCTCAAAACCCATAAAAGGATGCATTCTCATGGTGAAAAGAGAGGAGAATATCAACAAAAAGTATTGTCATTTTGATCGTGGATATTTCTAGCAAGGGGTTGGACAAGGAGGACTTGGAGAGGTTGTTGCAACTGCATCTACAGATTCTAAGTGCCTTGTAATGTTCTCATTAATATATGCTTGGAGTGTTTCCTTCAAGTTTGTGTATAATTGCATAGGCTTGTCTTTTGTTGATAAATTTAGTTTAAACTAATCTTGGTAGAATAGGAAGCATGCATTGTCTTTGTTGTCTATTGGATTGCAGATCTGATTAAAGGGCTGGAAGATCAAGTTCAACCTTGACTAAGCAAGGAAAAACTTAAAAAAAAGGTACATCCTACTTTCTTCCTCTTCTCTTTGAATATTTTAACTACATTTAAAGGAATGTTAGTGTCCAATGTCAACATCTTTCTGTCTTGGTAAAAGGGTTCTAGGATTCAAGAGGATATTCACTTGTCCGCAAGGGAATTTTCCTACAACAAAAATTGGTGACTCCACTAAGGATTGAAGCTTTCAATTTTGGTTTATTTCCTTGGTTTTGTATTAGATTTTTCTCATCTTCATATCCTGCTTGTTGTATTTTTTCTATTTTATACATCTGTTGTCATTCCTAAAGTCGCCTCACACAGAATGTTGATCAAACTTCCTGAGTTTTTATTTTCTAGGTTGATCCTTTTCTTTCTCAGAAACTCACACCCTCTCCCTTTACAGCCAGAGCGTTGATTTCAGTATCGATGCTCCCCTACAGTGATTTAGGAAGTGTTGTAGCACTCTGGTGCTTATATAACCAAAGAACCAATTTTTCTCCTTTTTGAAAAATTGTTGAGTACCTTTGTGCTGGGTGTAATTTTTTGGGATTTTCTTTTATCTCATGACTTGTTCTGTCAGCTTATGTCTTCTGTCAAACCTGAAACCTATTTCTTTTTAATAATTGTTTTTATATTTGTTTTGATTTTATAAGTATTTTGTTGTTACGAAATCACCCTTTCTCTTCAATATTTTGGGTTCATTTTGATACTTTCTCATTCATTTGATCGGTTGAAGATTATTACAAGGAAAATCAGGGATCTCTTTGCAGTTCTAATTGGTCTTTGATCTTCGTATCTTTCCAATAAAATTTCTCAAATGTGTTTTTTTGTTTCGGCGTTCTTTTTGGAAAGTATAGTTTGTTTTTTTCTTCTTATTGATTGTTGTGAGAGTGCCTTTTTGTTTGTATGATTCTTGCTTCCCATTGTCTAAAAGTTGCAATAGTGAAATCTTTTTATTGGCATAAAAAGCATTAAACCAAATCGTTTCACATTCATAATCAAATGAAGGGATACTTTTTACGATTGGGTTTTGGATACTAGAAACAATTTCTGAATGATTTAGCATTGAATTGGATTCTTGTTGAAAACAATTGCATGAAATTTTTGCATTCTTGTGTTTGGAAGTGAAAGAAAGAAAAATCTTCTCCTTCCCATAAATAAAAGTTCATCGAAAGAAATGTTTTCTTATAATTATTTTTCTTCTTTGGGATTAGAGTCATAACATCATTAGTTTCACTCTCATTCACCTCTAAGTAAAGAATAACCATTAAAATCAACGTTAATTAAAAAATCGATCTAGAAACTTTTTCTTTTTAGATTCTTCCACCAACATTGTACTAGGATTAGTGCTTTGTATTAGGCTTTGAGTATAACTCTACAAAGCATTCAAAAGAAGCTTAGCATATTGCGATAAGGAGAGTAAATTCAATTTTCATATAAGCATAGCTAGGATCCCCCTCTCACATATGGGTTACACATGAGGTCACGTTCGAGAGAGAAATGAAGATTATCCCTCCAAAGTTTAACTGTTCATAGTAGTAAGATCGTATTTTTGGGGTTGTTCTTGAGGTCCAAATGTCTTCATTTGTTCTCGGTGCTTCATGAATTCCAAATCCGTTCGGACTTGTTATCCTTCCCATATGTTCATACTTGTTATCCTACCCATACGTTTGGACTGGACTATCAATTGTACCTGCTCAGAGGCTGACTGTGAGTTGGTGTCCTTAGAAGCCATAATATTTTAGGGTCCTCACACAAGGTGACGGTGAAGGGAAGTGTTAGTTGTACCTGGAATGGACATTGGTCAAACTCACTCGGGCTCCTTGGAGGGTAAATCCATAATTATTGTGTGGAAGATTTCACCAAGGCTTAAGTCCGTTAAGAAGGTCACCAACGTAACTGTTCCACCCGCTCATATCCTAGACCCTTCTCAATTTGGTCACTCAATGTTGGATTTCATCACCAACTAGTACGGTCATTGAGAGAAGGTTTTGTTTGCTTGTTGGTTCTTCTAGATTTTTAGCGTGTGCTGATTGTTTGCTTAATCATTTTTCAAGATTGAGACTATAGATGATAAAGGTCTTCGTAGATCATGTAGGATGCAAGGGTTGTCTCCAGAAGGTTACGAACCCTTACCTCCTAATTAACATGAAGATATTTACCGTGAAGAGATAGAAAACCACTCAGACATTGGAGCGTTGCTACTCCTTTGTTAGAGAATCTCAAAAACACCTTGGTTATAGTTGAGGATCCAATTCCTCATACTATCCCTATGTCAGAAGGTCCTATCGAGCCACTCCTTGTTCAATTGGACTCGTTCGGTAATGTAATAGAAGAGGAAGTTCCTCATCTTTCATTGAGGCCATACACTGAAACACAGATGGAAGACACACAACATGATTATGATGAGTACATGACTCTTATCCGGTCTCTTGGCATGGTAAATCCACAATAGACACATGTTCGTTCCATATGGAGAACTCCATTGGGACGTTATCTTTATGAACATTTCAAATTTAGTCGACCACCTCTTGACCCTCATGAACCTCTTACCTTTGTTTCTATTGAGGTAGGACCATCCGGTCATATTATTGACCATCCCATAGAAAAAGTAGTCAATCTTGTTTCTACGTCAACACAAATCCAACACAACGATGGAGTCGTGACACCTAATCATACACAAGATACTTCTACCATTACTCCCACCACTAAAAAATTTCACACTACAACTCCTTATGTTCCACAAAATCCTATTGGAACACCTATACATCAAAGAGTATAGAACCCTGCCATACACACACAATCAACTGCGGGACAAATCGTGACTGGGGGGCAACCATCATCTAGCAGGCCTGCCCCTCCTAGGAGACAACCACCCTTGCACATACCCACCGGGGGACAAACCCATTTTTTTGGTCAAACCTTAGTTGTCACTCAACCTATGGCAGGGGGGAAACCCACTTTTGTTGGAAACCCTTCACAATCCTGGGGAGCACCCCAAGGAGGGAAATCATACCATAACCCAAAAGGAGGAGTACTAAACCTTGTTCCTTCCATGTTATATTTGGGACAACCTTATCCGAGTGTCCCAAATCCCACCTGGGGTCCTCAAGGACAATAATCTTATCCTCCCCAAGGGTCAATTGTTTACCCTCTATAGGGAAAAATTGTTTACCTTCCTCAAGGGCAGACTGTTTATCACCCACAACCTAATAAACCGACTTATCATCCTTAGAACCAACCAGGTTTCCTTCTGTTCATGAACATTCCTCAACAATAATCGAATCCTACCTATACCAGTCAACAAAAAATATATATGGGAGGGCCTGCTGGATACAATTATCCACCTCAACTAGTTTATGGCCCCACTGGTGTCCACATGCCACATCAGTATCACCCTCAGGTTAACCGACAACTATCATTTCTCACCACGCTGGATATACCAGACTTATCTCGGTTGAAAAATGATCCCATACTACATTTTCTCTTTTGGTCGGTAATTCCTGCTAAATTACCTTCAAACATCCCTAAATTTGATGGTAAACCTGGTGAATACCCAAACAACCATGTTATGAAATTTAATCTATGGCTTTCATCAAACTCATTGATGTATGATTCTATACGTTTTCATCTTTTCCAGTGCACACTCACAGGCTCTGCAGCCAAATGGTACATTGAACTTCAACGTGGTACCTTTCAAGATTTCAACTCCCTAGCTATGGATTTTCTCACACATTTTCAATTACCCATCTGTTACAAGACTGGTACATAACTCTTAACCTCACTTCGTTAAAAAAACTCCATACATATCTATGATCACATTCATGAGTGGAGACGACGACGAAGGTTGATTAAAGCAACCATTCTGACCAGTTATTGGTAGAATGGTTTACTAAATCTATTTTACCAGTTATTGATTAAAGCAACCATTCTGACCAGTTATTGGTAGAATGGTTTACTAAATCTATTTTACCCCCAATTGCTCATGATGTTGCCATGGGTTGTGTTGTCACTGAGGAACAAGCCATTTCTTATGCTCAGTACTTAGATTTGGTTTATTCCCAATCTGGTACGTTTTATGAGTTGATACCAAATACTCCCTATACATCTACCGATTTATCCAAACCATCTTCCATGGATCGCACCGATGGAGTCATTGGTTCCATCAAAACCCATTCTTCATCACATTTTGTCAGCTCAGCTAATCACTCTTTTTCTGCACTTGTCACTGGTTTGACTTCACTCTCCTCTTCCTCCCCCACCCCCCACTCAAATCTCTGAGGTGAATGCAGTCCAATATGCCTCTTCAAAACAATCCGTGGGAAAGAAGAAAATGAAAAATAAACCCAATGATAATAATAATAATAATGAAAATACAAAAACACAAACTCCACCACATTCTCCTGAAAAACAACCACAATAAAAATCGAAATTCCCATGTCTCATTTGTGTTTATGATCATTACACTCGAGACCATCTTCATCGCGATGAATTTGCAAAAATTTTCAAAGGGTATTCCCAACCCATGTGTTAACACAACCTTTTCCTCAATAACAGTCCATGGTTTCTCAAGCCCCTGCCCCTCGGCAGGGGGAGATCCCAGTCATCCTCCTAGTGAGTAATCCTCGTCTAGTGCTCATATTTATATGTTCAATGGGATTGATTTAACCACTCGCACCACAATGTATGACACACTAACTAAACATGATAAAGAGAAGGTCACTAACGGTACCCCACTGGATCCATATCCCGTCACCTTAGTCCTCCATCTGGATCGCTTCAAAATGAAAAACCCACTTTTGACTTTATTTTACGCCCTCCCAAGAGCACTATTCGCAAATCAAATTTTAATCCTAGTTCATGTGTCACCCAAAGCTACAACATTTTTGAAGATTTGGCTCAAGCACCGTGTGATATGTCTACTCTTGAAGTTCTAAGAAATTGTCCAAGTCAACGTAGAACACTCTTGGCCGCCATCGACACAATCGATCTTGAGTCGTCAAATAATATCACGTTTAACCTTGATAACTTCAAGTCATGACTTTCTCACCATCTTTATTTTGAAATTGATGTAGTTGGTCATAACCAACACATTCATCACACCATACTGGATGAGGGAGCTTCCACTTGCGTCATGTCGTTATCCTATTGGAAAGGGTTAAAATCACCTACACTTAATCAATCCCTTACAATGTTACAAGCATTTGATGGGTGAGGTTTTCGTCCTCACGGACTCTTTTAGTCCTTAGTCATTCAGTTGGGAGGTAAGAATGTCTTTGTCGATGTAGAGGTAGTTGATGATCCCCTTGATTATAACTTGTTGTTAGGAAGAAGTTGGTTTTATGCCATGACTGTTGTCACTTCATCAGTGTTTCGATGTGTAAAATTCCCCTATCAAGGTAAAATTGTCACTATCGACCAATTAGATTACTGCACCCCTGACACTCACACTCCTGCCACCAACAATATTCCTTTCTTGGGAGATTCTTTCCTTATGGGTACTTTCCCTACACAACTTCCTCCCACCTCACAACACATTTCCATGATCAATATGATCTAGAATATGGCATATCAATCTTACGAATCATCTTATCCTTGGGTTGTGCCTAGTCCTTTGGAATTCAATGCACTAGGTGATACTATGCAACTTAGTCCTACTGAGGCTTCATACGATGCCATCCAATCTGCCTCTCCCTCATTGGACGACCAACATATGTTGGCATCCAACACTTATTCATTTCCATCTTGGTTGGATTCCTTATCCTTTGATTTTGACTACATCCTACAGATTTTTCCATCGGATGAATCCATTATGGAAATGATTAGTATCGAAGAGGTACCTTGGGATGATAACCATCATAGATCATCTTTTCTCCCTAGTCTATATGAACTTGAGAAATATATACACTCCATATTTTCCCTCGGTGTTGTCGATTCTCCCCAATATCCTATCCTTACCCAGGATACTACTCCTAAGGGGAATTTTGGAAACATCTCTTCTACCATCACTATTGACATTTTGATCAAAGAAGGTATCGTGAAAAATGTTCATCTCGGTGCTAATTGTTCGCCCGAGGAAGTGTAATATTACACCTCTTTATTCAAATAATTTTTTGATGTCTTCGCTTGGAGTTACGAAGAAATTCCAGGGATCGATCCATCAATCATTATACATGAGATAAAAACTTACCCAGGTGTTAAACCTGTACGAAAAAAAATTTTCCCGGTTCATCCTAGGAAAATCGTGACCATAAAGGAAGAAGTTGAAAAAATGTTGAATTCTAGATTTATCTATTCTGTCCCCTTGATGAAATGGATTTATAACATCGTTCTGGTTGCTAAGAAACAAGCAACCATTTGTGTCTGTGTCGAATATAGGGATCTCAACAAGGTGTTTCCAAAAGATAATTACTCAACACCCTTTATCGACCAAATCATCGATAATTACTCTAACAACATTATATTTCCCTTCATAGGTGGATTCCAAGGGTATAACCATATCAATATTATTCTAGATTATAAACATAAGACAACCTTCGTCTTCCCTTGGGGTACGTTCTCTTATCGGAAGCTACCCTTTGGCCTTAAAAACTTCGGTGCTACTTTCCAGCGTGCCATGTCGTATGCTTCCACGAGATATAACATACTGTGGAACCTTACATCGATGATTTACCCACTCATTCATCTACTCGACAAGATCATATTGGTCATTTACCTCAGATTTTTCGTCTCCGAATATGGGATTAGGGTGGATTCTTTGAATTCAAATCTATTCTCACTTTACCCCCTCCCAACAATCTAACCCAACTACAAAGTTTCCAAGGGAAATCAAACTTTCTTCATCATTTTATAGGTAATTATGCCAAACTCACTAAAGGATTTATGAGATTGTTACAGAAAGACACTCCTTTCATCTAGGATGACACCGCTCAATGATATTTTGATTCTCTCAAGTACGAATTAACCCATACACCTCTCTTGCATCCTTTGAATTATGCCTGAGACTATATCCTTTATTTGGCTGCCTCTACTTCCACTATTTCTATGGTGTTAGTTCAAGAGGATCCTAACGCTGACGAACACGTGATCTATTATCTGAGAAAGAGTCTATTTGGTCCCAATCTTCGATACTCACACATTGAGAAGTTGGCTCTGGAAATCCTCATTATCGTCTAGAGGTTTCTCCATTACATATTGTTATGCACTACCATGGTCAAGTGGACTCGAACCCCATGTACCATATCCTTACATGTCAAGTCCTTGGGGGAAAGTATTCCAAATGGATCGTTATTCTTCAATAATTCGATCTCGAGTTTTCCAAATAAAAAGCTAAAAAGTCATTGGTTTTTGTGGAACTCATCTGCGATATTCCCTATGTTGATGAATATACTGAGCCCAATGATTCTCTTCCCGACGAATCTTTGTTCCTCATTAGCATGTCAGACCCTTGGTATGGATATATTCTTATCGATCTTCAAACCCAACGTTTCTAGCCCAATA
>JASDQU010013495.1:61409-82781 GCA_032191745.1 Picea mariana | reverse complement strand
TCTCTGTGTGTATTTTATGTGTGACTGATGATCTTTACTCTTACTGTCCATATGCTATATGATTGGTTGATGACACATGAATAAATCTTAATAATTATTTAAAAGGCATAAAATTGTTTAAGCTTATAAACAACTGATTCACCCCCCCTCTCAGTTGTTCTAGTATTTCCAACAGTTCCATCATTGACCTCTTGGTCCTATCCTTTCTCACACATGATATCTTCACTAGGGATGCTTTTCTTAGGATATGAACTTTGTAAATGACTATCTAAGTAGCAAATACTACACCTAAAATTAATTTCAACATAGTCTAGCAATTTCCTATGACACCAACCCCTAATTTAAGTATCAATACATTTGGGAATATTGTACCCAAGTTTAATCTCCACATATATATTATCCACCATGTTCCACTCCATGTTCTTTATGCTTTCATCAATATCCAAAATTTTTCATAATTTGTTCCCTATCAGGGTTAGGGCTCATTTAGACCAAATTTCCAAGGGTAGAGAATGAAGCTTGATCCACAGAGGCCGAATTTCAATTCCTTCATTCAAAGGGTGAAAAATAAGAGTCCATTCCTTTAGAGATAAAGTGGAACTATCCCAATACCACTTACCTGTCTATATAATCTCCTTATTGTTTTTACACTTCAAGATAAATGTTATCCAAATGCTAGCTAGAATGTGAAAAATTGGAGCATATCCCAATTGTTTTTCTCAAACTTTTTTAATTTATTGGCTCGTCGCTTTATTAGAGAGTAATTTTTCATGGAAATTTCCCACCAATATGCCATATTCTTTTGTACAAGGACCTGGTCCATCATCACATCCACTTCCATAACTAGCTTCATATTTTCCTTCTTGAGATTGACAGATTGCACCTTCTTTTTCCAGCATATGTTTTTAAACACTTGCCTACTTCCTTTCTTCATCTCTTGAACTGAAATGGATTGTTATATAATTTTTCATATATCTCGATACTTTATGGGTGGAAAAAATGAAGGAATTGTCTTATAGAGCCTATTTTAGTGGGAGGTCCCAATTTTGAGATTTGGGGTTTGGAACCTTCCAAATCCATTTTGAGGCATCAAATGACACTTTTTTCGGTCAAAATTTTGAGAATATCTCTCAACCCCTTGACATTTTTCTACACATAGAGACATTTCCAACAATGTGAAAATCACTTAAATCAGAGTTCATATGTGGATGGTATGACTCCTACGAGTTGACCTACCTTATTGACCACCATGGTATCGAGTGGATGAAATGTCAACCCCACATTTCTCACATGTGGGGCTAGTCACGTGTGTAGTTTCAGGAATATTCTATAAGGTCCGAAACTCTAAAACTAATTGAGGGTTGATGCATGCAAAAATATTGACCTTGTGGCTAGCAAATGATGTTAAATACAAAGCTTCTAGGAGGAGAGGTGTTTCCATTGTTTTAGCATTATACTAGTTCCATATTTGAGCATAGAATCTAGGAGTGGGATTTGAGAGCATAATAGTGGAGGAAGAAGATTATGTATAATCCATTCAAACCACAATGTCACATGCAACTGCATAATGAGTGCCCCTTTATTTGTATATGCATTTCATAAATGAAGAAAAAAGAGGAGAGCACATGCCTCACCTTCTAGTTGGGTTTCCTCTCATTTCAGGTTTCACAAAATACATCTTTTGCTCATTTGTGTGGATGGTATGTTCATTTTCATAAGTTTGAGAAAAAATATAGTGATAATAAATTTGAGATATTAGGAAATAAACCTGCATAATACAATATTTCAACATAATACAATATTTGTTGCAACAAATTATTCCAGTGGAATGTCCATGGTAGTTTGCAAATAATCTCTCCTATGATTACCTTTAAACTCTTACCTCTTTCTAGAGTTATTTTCAAAAGATAAAGGCACCCTTATTGCATGAAATGAATGTGATAAGCTTTGATATACTACATTTGCAATGGGATGAGACCTCCCCCCTCCCCTCCCTTCCCTAAATTTCCATCTCCTTCAATGAATCCTGGGTTCAATCATTGTTGCATAAGGTAAGGGGGTATTTGTTCTATTTGGTGTACTCTCAATCATAATTATATAATTGTACAACCTTTTATTTCCTTCCTTTTTATCATGACCTTCGTGAGTTCCATGACATCCTTCTAAACCTCCTTTATTACACATCTCAACATCCCTCCATGAGGGGATTGGAATGCATTGATGTGACTTAGATATAGTGGTGATAGCAGTAGGACTACCATTTTTTCCCATTCTCTAATGGGCATGCTAAGGGTGANCGCAAGTGTCACAAGTGTCACACTTTTGTTGCAAGTGTCGCACTTTTGTCGCAAGTGCCGCAAATGTTTCATTTTTGTCCTACATATGTCGCATTGTGAATGAAACCATAGAAACAATTGATACATCCTCTAATACATGTTAGAAGATGAAAACACATCATTTGGAAATCTTAACAAAATATTTTTCCTTGAGAAATGGTCATCTTAAACGAATTTTTGGAAGATCAGCTCTCCTCTGCTCACATGCAGGGAGCACTAGCGCTACTTGTCCACTTAGTAGGGAGTGATACAATGATTTGTTTCCATCTTTAAGGGAGTGTCGATTGGTTGAGAGAATCATGGGAAGAAATCCCCCTTATCTCTAAGGACAACAGCTAGAAATGATCCGAGTTGGTTTGGCTTGAATCCAAGATTTAGGCTGCATCTAAGGGAGATACCACAATTGATGGAGTCATATCCTCAACCTATTCCAAATATAAATAAGGTGGTTCAGCCTCTCAAATCCCATAAAAGGATGCATTCTCATGGTGAAAAGAGAGGAGAATATCAACAAAAAGTATTTTCATTTTGATCGTGGATCTTTCTGGCAAGGGGTTGGACAAGGAGGACTTGAAGAGGTTGTTGCAATTGCATTTATATATTCTAAGTGCCTTGTAATGTTGTCATTAATATATTCTTGGCTTGTTTCCTTCAAGTTTGTGTATGATTACATAGGCTTGTCTTTTGTTGATAAATTTAGTTTAAACTAATCTTGGTAGAATAGGAAGCATGCATTGTCTTTGTTGTCTATTGGATTGCAGATCTCATTAAAGGGCTGGAAGATCAAGTTCAGCCTTGACTAAGCGAGGAAAAACTTCAGAAAAAAGGTACATCCTACTTTCTTCCTCTTCTCTTTGAATATTTTAACTACATTTAAAGGAATGTTAGTGTCCAATGTCAACATCTTTCTGTCTTAGTAAAAGGGTTGTAGGATTCAAGAGGATATTCACCTGTCCGAAGGGGAATTTTCCTACAACAAAAATTGGTGCCTCCACTAGGGATCAAAGCTTTCAATTTTGGTTTATTTCCTTGGTTTTTTATTAGATTTTAGTCATCTTCATATCCTACTTGATGTATTTTTTCTATTTTATACATCTGTTGTCATGCCTAAAGTTGCCTCACACAGAATGTTGATCAAACTTCCTGAGTTTTTATTTTCTAGGTTGATCGTTTTCTTTCTCAGAAACTCACGTCCTCTCCCTTTATAGCCAGAGCATTGATTTCGGTATCGATGCTCCCCTACGGTGATTTAGGAAGTGTTATAGCACTCTGGTGCTTATATAACCAGAGAACCAATTTTTCTCCTTTTTGAAAAATTGTTGAGTACCTTTGTGCTGGGTGTAATTTTTTGGGATTTTCTTTTATCTCAGGACTTGTTCTGTTAGCTTGTGTCTTCTGTCAAACCTGCAACCTATTTCTTTTTAATACTTGTTTTTATCTTTGTTTGGATTTTATAAGTATTTCCTTGTTACGAAATCTCCCTTTCTCTTCAATATTTTGGGTTCATTTTGATACTTTCTCATTCATTTGATCGGTTGAAGATTATTACAAGGAAACTTAGGGATCTCTTTACAGTTCTAATTGGTCTCTGATCCTCGTATCTTTCCAATAAAATTTCTCAAATGTTTTTTTTTGTTTCGACGTTCCTTTTGGAAAGTTTAGTTTGGTTTTTTCTTCTTATTCATTGTTGTGAGAGTGCCTTTTTGTTTGTATGATTCTTGCTTCCCATTTTCTAAAAGTTGCAATAGTGAAATATTTTTATTCACATAAGAAGCATTAAACCAAATTGTTTCACATTCATAATCAAATGAAGGGATACTTTTTACGATTGGTTTTTGGATACTAGAAACAATTTCTGAATGATTTAGCATTGGATTGGATTCTTGTTGAAAACAATTGCATGAAATTTCTGCATTCATGTGTTTGGTAGTGAAAGAAAGAAAACTCTTCTCCTTACCATAAATAAAATTTCATCGAAAGAATTGTTTTCTTATAATTATTTTTCTTATTTGGGATTTGAGTCATAACATCATTAGTTTCACTCTCATTCACCTCTAAGTAAATAACAACCACTAAAATCAACGCTAATTAAAAAACTGACCTAGAAACTTTTTATTTTTAGATTCTTCCACCAACATTAGACTAGGATTAACGCTTTGTATTAGGTTGTGAGTATAATTCTCCAAAACATTCAAAACAAGCTTAGCATATTGCGATAAGGAGAGTAAATCCAATTTTCGTATAAGCATAGATGGGATCCCCCTCTCACACAGGGGTTACACACGAGGTCACGTTCGGGAGAGAAACAAAGATTATCCCTCCAAAATTTAACCGTTCATAGTAGTAAGATCGTATTTTGGGGGTTCTTCTTGAGGTCCAACTATCTTCTTTTGTTCTCAGTGCTTCGTGAATTCTGAATCCGTTCAGACATGTTATCCTCCCCATACATTCAAACTTGCTATCCTACCCATACGTTTGGATTGGACTATCGATTGTACCTGCCCACAGGCTGACTGGGAGTTGGTGTCCTTAGTAGCCATAATATTTTAGGGTCCTCACACAAGGTTACGGTGAAGGGAAATCTTCATTGTACCTGGAATGGACGTTGGTCAAACTCACTTGGGCTCGTTGGAGGGTAAATCCATAATTATTGTGTGGAAGCCTACACCAAGGTGTAATTCCATTAAGAAGGTCACCAACGTAGCCATTCCACCCACTCATATCCTAGACCCTTTTCAATTTGGTCACTCAATGTTGGATTTTATCACCAACTAGTATGATCATTGAGAGAAGGTTTTGTTTGCTTGTTGGTTCTTCTAGATTTTTAGCATGTGTTGATTGTTTACATAATCATTTTTCAGGATCGAGACTATAGACGATAAAGGTCTTTGTAGATCATGTAGGATGCAAGGGTTGTCTCCAGAAGTTTACAAACCTTTACCTCCTAATTAACCTGAAGATATTTACCATGAAGAGATAGAAAATCACTCAGACGTTGGAGCGCTGCTACTCCTTTGTTAGAGAAACCCGAAAGCAGCTTGGTTATAGTTGAGAATCCAATTCCTCATACTATCCCTATGTTAGAAGGTCCTATCGAGACACTCCTTATTCGATTGGACTCATTCGGTAATGTAATAGAAGAGGAAGTTCCTCGTCTATCGTTGAGGCCATACATTGAAACACAGATGGAAGACACACAACTTGATTATAATGAGTACATGAATATTTTCTGGTCTCCTAGCATGGTAAATCCACAACATACACATGTTCATTCCATATAGAGAACTCCATTGGGATGTTATCTTTACGAACATTTAAACTTTAGTCGACCACCTCTTGACCCTCAGGACCCTCTTACCTTTGCTGCTGTTGAGGTAGTACCATCCGGTCATACTATTGACCATCCCATAGAACAAGTAGTCAATCATGTTGCTATGTCAACACAAATCCAACACAATGATGGAGTCATGACACCTAATCATACACAAGGTACTTCGACCGTTACTCCCACCACTACAATTTTTCACACTACAAATCCTTATGTTCCACAAAATCCTGTTGGAACACCTATACATCAGAGAATATAAAACCCTGCCATACACACACAATCAACTACAAAACAAATCTCGACTAGGGGGAAACCATCATCTAGCAGGCCTGCCCCTCCTAGGGGACAACCACCCTTGCACATACCCATCAGGGGACAAACCCCTTTTATTGGTCAAACTCCAATTGTCACTCAACCTATGGCAGGGGGGAAACCCACTTTTGTTGGAAACCCTTCACAATCCTAGGGAGAACCCCAAGGAGGCACGTTTCATCAAACTTACCAAGGAGGGAAATCATACCATAACCCACAAGGAGGAGTACCAAATCTTGTTCCTTCCATATTATATTTGGGACAACCTTATCCGGGTGTCCCAAATCCCACTTGGGGTCCCCAAGGACAATAATCTTATCCTCCCCAAGGGTCAATTGTTTACCCTCTGCAGGGAAAAATTGTTTACCCTCCTTAAGGGCAGACTGTTTATCCCCCACAACCTAATCAATCGACTCATCCTCCTTAGAACCAACCAGGTTTCCCTCTGTTCATGAATATTCCTCAACAACAATTGAATCCTGCCTATACCAATCAACAACAAACATATATGGGAGGGCCTGATGGATACAATTATCCACCTCAAATAGTTTATGGCCCCATTGGTGTCCCCATATTGCATCAGTATCACCCTCAGGTTAACCGACAACTATCGTTCCTCACCACGTTGGATATACCAGACTTATCTTAGTTGAAAAATGATCCCATACTACATTTTCCCTTTTGGTCGGTAATTCCTGCTAAATTACCTTCGGACATCCCTAAATTTGATGGTAAACTTGGTGAAGACCCAAACAACTATGTTATGAAATTTAATCTATGTTTTTCATCAAACTCATTGATGTATGATTCTATACGGTTGCATCTTTTCCAGTGCACACTCACGGGCTCCGCATCCAAATGGTACATTGAACTTCAATGTGGTACCTTTCAAGATTTCAACTCCCTAGCTATGGATTTTCTCACGCATTTTTAATTACCCATATGTTACGAGAGAGGTACATAAATCTTAAGCTCACTTCGTGAAATGTACTCCATACATATCTCTGATCACATTCATGAGTGGAGACGATGACGAAGGTTGATTAAAGAAACCATTCTGACTAGTTATTGGCAGAATGGTTTACTAAATCTATTTTACCCCCAATTTCTCGTGACATTGCCAAGGGTGGTGTTTTCACTGAGGAAGAAGCCATTTCTCGTGCTCAGTACTTAGATTTGGTTTATTCCCAATCTGGTACATTTTATGAGTTGATACCAAATCCTCCCCATACATCTATTGATTTATCCAAACCATCTTCCATGGATCGCGCTGATGGAGTCATCGGTTCCATCAAAACCCAATATTCATCACATTCGGTCGGCTCGGCTAATCACTCTTTTTCTGCACCCGTCACTGGTTCAACTTCACTCTCCTCTTCCTCCCCCCCCACTCAAATCTCTGAGGTGAATGCAGTCCAATATGCCTCTTCGCAATAATCCATGGGAAATAAGAAAATGAAAAATAAACTCAATAGTAATAATAATAATAATGAAAATCCAAAAACACAAACTCCACCACCTGCTCCTGAAAAACAACCACAACAAAAATTGAAATTCTTGTGTCTCATTTGTGGTTATGATCATTACACCTGAGACTATCCTCATCGCAACAAAGTTGCAAAATTTTTCAAAGGGCATTCCCAACCCATGTGTTAACACAAAATTTTCCTCAGCAACAGTCCATGGTTTCTCAAGCCCCTACCCCTCGGTAAGGGAGATCCCATTCATCCTCCTAGTGAGGAATCCTCATCTAGTGCTCATATTTATATGTTCAATGGGATCGATTTAACCACTCGCACCACAATGTCTGACACACTGAATAAACCTGATAAAGAGAAGGTCACTAATGGTACCCCACTGGATCCATATCCTACCACTGTTAGTCCTCCATCTGGATCGCTTCAAAATGAAAAACCCACTTTTGACTCTATTTTACGCCCTCCCAAGAGCACTATTCACAAATCGAATTTTAATCCTAGTTCACGTGTCGCCCAAAAGTACAACATTTTTGAAGATTTGGCTCAAGCACCATGTGATATGTCTACTCTTTAAGTTCTAAGAAATTGTCCAAGTCAACATAGAACACTCTTGTCCTCCATCGGTGCAATCGATCCCGAGTCATCAAATAATATCACGTTTAACCTTGATAACTTCAAGTCACAACTTTCTCACTAGCTTTCTTTTCAAATTGATGTAGTTGTTCATAACCAACACATTCATCGCACCATACTGGATGAGGGAGCTTCCATTTGCGTCATGTCTTTATCTTGTTGGAAAGGGTTAAAATCACCTACACTTAATCAATCCCTTACAATGTTACAAGCATTTGATGGGTGAGGTTTTCGTCCTCACACACTCTTGTAGTCCTTAGCCGTTTAGTTGGGAGGTAAGAATGTCTCTGTCGATGTAGAGGTAGTTGATGCTCCCCTTGATTATAACTTGTTGTTAGGAAGAAGTTGGTCTTATGCCATGACTTTCGTCACTTCATCAGTGTTTCGATGTGTAAAATTCCCCTATCAAGGTAAAATTGTCACTATTGACCAGTTAGATTACTGCACCCCCGATGCTCACACTCCGGCCACCAACAATATTCCTTTCTTGGGATATTCTTCCCTTATGGGTACTTTTCCTGCACCACTTCCTCCCACCTCACAACACATTGCCACAATCAATATGATCTCGAATATGGAATATCAATCTTATGAATCATCTTATCCTTGGGTTGTGCCTAGTCCTTTGGAATTCAATGCACTAGGTAATACTATGCAACTTAGTCCTACTAAGGCTTCATACGATTCCATCCAATCTACCTCTCCCTCATTGTACAACCAACATATGTTGGCATCCAACACTTATTCATTTCCATCTTGGTTGGATTCCTTATCCTTTGATTTCAACTACATCCTACGTATTTTTCCATCGAATGAATCCATTATGGAAATGCTTAGTATCGAAGAGGTACCTTGGGATGATAAACATAATAGATCATCTTTTATCCCTAGTCTAGATGAACTTGAGAAAGATATACACTCCATATTCCCCCCCAGTGTTGTCGATTCTCCCCAATCTCCTATCCTTACTCAGGATACTACTTCTGAGGGGAATTTTGGCAACATCTCTTCTACCATCAATATTGACATTTCGATCAAAGAAGGTATCGTAAAAAATGTTCATCTCGGTGCTAATTGTTCACCCAAGGAAGTGGAAGCTTACACTTCTTTATTCAAATAATTTTGTGATGTCTTCGCTTGGAGTTACGAATAAATTCCAGGGATCAATCCATTGATCATTGTGCATGAGACAAAAAATTACCCAGGTGTTAAACCTGTATGACAAAAACTTCGCCTGGTTCATCCTAAGAAAATCGTGACCATAAAGGAAGAAGTTGAAAAAATGTTGAATTCTAGATTTATCTATTCTGTCCCCTTGATGAAATGGGTTTTTAACATCGTTTTGGTTGCTAAGAAACAAGAAACCATTAATGTCTGTGTCGAATATAGGGATCTCAACAAGGCGTGTCCAAAAGATAATTACCCAACACCCTTTATTGACCAAATCATCGATAATTGCGCTGACAACATTATATTTCCCTTCATGGATGGATTCTCAGGGTATAACTAGATCGATATTGTACCAGCTAATAAACATAAGACAACCTTTGTCTTCCCTTGGGGTACGTTCGCTTATCAGAAGCTAACCTTTGGCCTTAAAAATGTGGGTGCTACTTTCCAACATGCCATGTTGTATGCTTTCCATGATATAAAAATATTGTGGAACCTTACCTTGATGATTTACCCACTCGTTAATCTACTCGACAAGATCATATTGGTCATTTACGAGCCATTTTTCTACCATATCCGTTTGAACCATCAAAAATTAATTTTCACTGTCGAATCAGGTCGACTCCTCAGATTCGTCGTCTCCAAAGATGGGATTAGGGTGGATCCTTTGAATTCAAATCTATTCTCACTTTACCCCCTCCCAAAAATCTAACCCAACTACAAAGTTTCCAAGGGAATGCAAACTTTCTTCATCATTTTATAGGTAATTACGCCAAACTCACTAAAGGATTTATGAGATTGTTGTAGAAAGACATTCCTTTCATCTTGGATGACACTGCTCAATGCTCTTTTGATTCTCTCAAGTACGCATTAACCCATACACCTCTCTTGCATCCTTTGAATTATGACCGAGACTATATCCTTTATTTGGTTGCCTCTACTTCCACTATTTCTATGGTGTTAGTTCAAGAGGATCCTAACGCTGACGAACACATGATCTATTATTTGAGCAAGAGTCTATTTGGTCCCAAGCTCCAATACTCACACATTGAGAAGTTGGCTTTGGAAGTCCTCATTACCGTCTAAAGGTTTTGCCATTACATATTGTTATGCACTACCACGGTCATTGTGGACTCAAACCCCATGTACCATATCCTTACATGTCAAGTCCTTGGGGGAAAGTATTCCAAATGGATAATTATTCTTCAATAATTTGATCTCGAGTTTTCCAAATCAAAAGCTAAAAATTCGTTGGTTTTTGCGGAACTCATCTGCGATATTCCCTATGTTGATGAATATACTGAGCCCAATGATTCTCTTCCCGACGAATTTTTGTTCCTCATTAGCATGTTAGACCCTTGGTATGGATATATTCTTCTCGATCTTCAAACCCAATGTTTCCAGCCCGATATTTTGTTGATGTTTGGACAACATCGGGAAGACATTCTCTAAATATAATAATTAATAATATAATTATTATTGATTATTAAATAACATATATAATAAGTAAATGATAATAATAAATAGTTATTGATTATTCAAGGGATGCATCCTTTCATGGATGGTCACCATATGTTCCCTATATATGGAACACTCATCATTGTAATAATATATCGATCATATCTTATATGAAGAAAAACCAACATGGTATTAGAGCAGGACTGGGCTCGACTCCCTCATGGGAGGGCCCAGGAAAATGAGAGATAGATTGTGTTTTGTGAAGAGTTTTGTAATGTGCATGGAAAGCATAGGCCACATGCATATATATAGAGATGGATGCATATACTACAGGGAACTAATAAATGCATGTCATCATTTATTATCTATATGGTAGAGATCATTTTGAATATATTATCATGGAAGAGATATTTATCTGACATATTGTTTGATTCAATTTAAATTTATAAAATAATGAAACCTAAGTAATACATGTATAGCTTACTCTTCCCCATTAGATTAATACAAATGTTGAAATGGACGACTTCACTACCGTGATACCGCACTGGTCAAGTCACACATTTTTCAATTGTTGGCTTGGTTGTACAATACAATTGTCTTTCTTTGGTTAAGTGTCAAGTATATTTTGGTTCCTACCACGAAATTCATGCTGGAATCCATGACCATATTCTTGTCTCTTGTGTTCCTCCTCCTGTTTGGCTCGGTCACAGTTGGATCCTCCAAGTCGAAGCTATGCGACAGTTCGACCTCCCAGTGCCATCCCTTGAGAGTGAACGTGGATAGCGACACCATAAGATATTGAGATGCCATCCCATCAAAATGTGTTAGCTATGTGGATAAATATATGACGACAAAAGGTCATATATATGGCAGCCAGGATTTCGATTCAAAAACATTTGAAGTGTGGGTATTAGAGATGACAACACCTGCACTGTCATCGTCTCTGTTATTTTATTATTGTTTATTAGCTCGAGGCTTCAAAATATTCCTTCTAACTGGTCGATATGAATCCCAACAGAATGGAACTATCCATAATCTATTTCATTCTGACTACAAGGGTTGGCTTGGTCTGATATTGAGGGGGGTGAACAAACAGGGCAGCCCGATGGGTGCGTACAAGCTGAAGAAGAGGACAAAATTCTGGTGAAATTTTCCTTGGTCAAGAGAAGTGTGTTATCACGATCCTTCATAGTTTGGGATGATGGAATGCAAGTCCATGGCCACACCAATGATATCAAATTTGAAGAAGTTGCATGAGGAATCTTCATACTCAAATTTGGTTGACCCCATGATGTACAAGCTAGTATATCCTTGATATTTATTGTTCTTTGGTGTATTAAAGCTTTGACTATGTATAGTTTGACCTAGTCAGAGATCAAATAGATATTGACAATAACTATATAAAATTTTGAAAGCCTATTTAAATATGGGTGACCCTGATGAAGATGACGAGTTGATTCTCTGAAAAATTGCAAGAAATTTGTGAGAAGAAATTTCATGGAAAGAGGCATTCCCAAAGAGGTATGTGGTACTACATCTAGAGGGAGAAGCAATTGAGTTACCTTCAGAGAAGGAGGAAGAGCTACCTTTAGTGTCAAAGGGAGCATATACAGAGGAGGAGTCACCTCTATCTCCAAAGGGAGTAGTTGTTGAGCCACTCTCATTTCCAGTTAGAGTAGATGTAGAGGAAGCAGTTGCAGAGAGAGAGTGGAGGAGCTAGTTCCACATAGAACAACCCCAGAGGAGGGAAGTTGTTGACAGAGTAGATAAGTTACTCTTAGTATCAATGTTTAATAGTTACAAAGTCCCAAAAGGAGCAGTTGATGTTTCCAGATATATTGCAGTAGGTCAAAAGAGATCGTTAGAATCTGCGGGAGGAAGAAGGACATGCAACTCCTTGTGGTACCTTTTGAGAGAGAAAGAGACCTTAGAGATATATGTGTTATGCTGCATCTATGAGCCACATCATTCATTTTGAGCCTTCATGTTATGAGGAGGCAACTAGTCATCCAATATGGAGAGATGTCATGATAGAGGAGTATCAATCCATCATGAAGAATGATGTGTGGGATATTGTTCTGAGACCTGAAGGGAAGTTTGTAGTGACTTCCAAATGGATCTACAAGATCAAAAACACAGTTGACATGAGCATACAGAGGCACAAAATGAGCTTTATTGTTAGAGGATTCTCTCATGTGGAGGGATTATATTATGAGGAGACATTTTCTCATGTTGCTCAATACACTTCTATCCGTACGATTATTTCCCCTACAACATCCATGGGTTAGAGAGTACATCATATAGATGTAAAGACAACCTTTCTCAATGGAGATATTGAGGAAGAAGTATACATCGAGCAACTCGATGGTTTTGTGATACATGCGAAGGAGTCTCATGTGTGCAGGTTGAAGATGGCCTTGTATGGAATCAAGCAACCACCTCGAGCTTGGTATGCAAGGATTAATAGACACCTGATGATTTTTGGGCTTCAACAAAAGTGTTGTCAATTCCATCCTGTACTACAAAACTGTTAATGGTGAGTCCTTGATTTTGGTCCTCTATGTTGATGATTTATTCCTCACCAATACATAGAGCCTTATTTTTGAATGCAAGTATGCATTGGCCTCTAAGTTTGAGATAAAGGATCTTGGTATTATGCACTACTTCTCGAGACTAGAGGTGTGGCAAAGAATGGATGAGATTTTCTTGAGTTAGGGGAAGTAAACGATTGAGAAATTGAAGAAGTTTGAATTATTGAACTTGAAGCTCGTGGATACACCAATGATGATGAATATGAAGAAACTAAGTGTGTCTTCTTCCAATTCCGACGAAATTGATCTGACTCTGTACAGATAGTGGATTGGATAATTGATGTATCTAGTTAAACACCAGACCAAATATTTACTATGCAGTGAGTGCACTTAGCCAGTTTATAAGTCAGTTGAGATAGACAAACTAGATTGTTACAAAGCATGTGTTAAAATACTTGCGAGGCACAGTTTGACATGGTATGAGATATACTTCTAATATTGATATGATATGGCAGGAATATATTGAATCTGATTGGGCAGGGAGCACAGTGGACAGAAAGAGCAACTTCAGGTGTTTCTTCACTTTGGGATCTTCCATGGTTTCCTAGTGAAGCAGGAAACAAACTTTTATGGATTTGAGCACAAAAGAAGAAAAGAACATTTCATTAAGTATGAACTTTCATGAAGCAATGTGGCTTCACAAGCTCCTTGCATATTTATTCGAACATGTGCTGGATTCCACCATTATTCATTATGGTAACCAAAGTTGTGTGAAGATCTCTAATAATCCAGTGTTTCANTTCATGACAAATCGAACCACATTGAGATCAAGTACCATTACATCCAAGACATGGTGCAGAGGAAGGAAGTTTTGGTGCAGTACCTTCCTACAGATGAGCAGGTTGTTGATTTTCTTACCAAACCAAGATGAAGTTCAAGTACTTCCATGACAGACTTGGCATGGTAGAGAATGCCTTCCTCGTTGAGAGGGAGTGTTGATGTTTGCATATTCCTGAGAAATTATCCATATCATACTACTCCGTGAATGAGTTGAGTTGTTCTGTGTTGACACTTATCTGAGAAGGGATAAGTGGGGAACCTATCCGAGAAGGGATAAGTGCAGTTGGGATTATAACCTAACGTCTCTTGTGGAGAGAACATGACAACACGTCCCATGAGGAACCTAGTGTTTCTAGAGGGCATAGCCTCTATAAGTCCACATGGAGTGCCATGTGTGACAAACTTTATCCATATCATACACTAGTACATATTGTAAAAATTCCGACGTTTTATTTGCGGCGTTATGGACAAAATTGTCCATATTGTTGCAAAATAGAGGAAATTGTCCATATTGTCCATATTGTCTCTATTGCCATGTTCCTAACGTCTCTCTTCCCACATTCTAGATGTCTCTCTTGCCACCTTCAAGACATTGGTCTTGCCACGTTCAAGATGTCTCTCTTGCCACATTTATGACGTCGCTCTTGCCACGTTCAAGACGTCAGTCTTGCCACGTTCCAGATGTCTCTATTGCCACGTTTTAGATGTCTCCCTTGCCACCTTCAAGATGTCGGTCTTTCCATGTTCAAGACATCGGTCTTGCCACGTTCCAGATGTCTCTATTGCCACATTTTAGACGTCTCTCTTGCCACGTTTAAGACGTCGGTCTTACCACGTTCAAGACGTCGCAATAACGACGAAATATATGTCGTCAGAAAAGAGACATCATGTGAAATGATGTTTGAGGGGGTCCGTTGTTTTTCATTCTCCCAACAATATAAAGTGGCAATTTCGTCGAATGCACCGTCGGAATTTGACCCAAATGTACTAGTGATACTCCTCTATGAATTGAGTTGAGTTGATCTGTGAGGACACTTATTCAAGAAAGGATTAGTGCATTTGGGCGTATAGCCCATCGTCCCATGTGGAGAGAACATGAGGACATGTCAAGGGAGTTGAACCTTGATGTATCACACTATGGGGAGTTGAACCTAAGTGTTCCTAGAGGGATTAGCCTCTAGAAGTCCACATGGGAGTACCATGTGTGACAAATATTTTGCTACTATGGTGTTTTTGTACCACTAGTGGAGATTGCATGTCTCTAGATAGTAGTTGTGTACTACTATGTAAAGATACCTCCCTAGATAAAGAGGGAGTGTTGATGTTTCAACATCGGGTAGAACTTCTCCTAGATTGGGCTGCAGGCCAAGGAAGATAGGATACATTTATCACAAAGGTGCACTTGTAATAAATGGGCCCAGACATAGTCCTTCCTTGATCATGACAAGGAATAATATGGACTTGAGGTGTTTGAAGTGCTTTACACATGTCATTTATCATCAAACCGACATTCACTCATAGGTGTGTGCCTATGGTGAAAGATCCTAGTGTGGTCTTTGTCTTAGTCATGGTGATTTGACAAGGAATGATAGAGACTCAAGATTCTATATGCTATTACATGCGGACCCAAAGTGAGACTAATATTAGAGAGGGTTAATTGGCTTAGAGGGAGAGCCGTAGAAGGAGTTTCTCCTCGGTTCAGGTGAGAGAGAGATGTCTCCCAAGACTAACTAACAAGTGACATGAGTCTATGGTGAAGTTTGTATACTTAAAATACTAGCTTGGCATGTTGCAGAATGTCTCCCTCGTTGAGAGGGAGTGTTGATGTTTGGACAACATCGGGAAGGCATTCTCTAAATATAATAATTAATAATATAATTATTATTGATTATTAAATAATATATATAATAAGTAAATGATAATAATAAATAGTTATTGATTATTCAAGAGACGCATCCTTTCATGGATGGTCACCATATGCTCCCTATATATGGAACACTCATCATTGCAATAATATATCGATCATATCTTATATGAAGAAAAACCAACATATTTCCTATGACGAACGTCATCGTATTCACCACCATTTTAAACACTACCTTATCATCGATGACACTTCGTGTCGTCGTGGTATTGATACTATCCTACAACGTCTTTTAACCCACGATGAGGCTGAACACATTTTGAATGAATTCCATGTTGGAGCTTGTGGCAATCATCTTTCTAGGATGGCTACAACCCATAAAATCTTATGTGCTGGTTATTTTTGGCCCTCCATCTTCAAAGATTGTATTGAGGCTATCAAAGGATGCCCACCTTGTCAAGTTTTTCATAAAAAGGCATGCACCCACCTTGCTCCACTGTATCCCACTTTCGTCATTGACCCCTTTTTCAAATGGGGCATTGATTTTATGCAATGTAATCCTACCTCGGTCGAGGGGCATGGTTATATCATTGTTGCCATTGATTATTTCACTAAATGGGATGAGGGTATGCCCACATTTCTTAACGATGGTCTTACTGCAACAATCTTTGTTTTTAACCACATCATCACTCACTTTGGTGTCCCACAATCCATTGTCACTAATCATGACTCACATTTTCAAAACTAGATGATGAGTGAATTGCACGTCAAGTTGGGTTTTCTCCATGAAAACGTATCCCCCTACTATCCTCAAGAAAAAAGACAAGTTGAAGCTATCAACAAAGTCCTAAAGACCATTCTCTAATGCATGGTGGGGAAAAACAAAACCTCTTGGCACTTGCAACGTTTTTCCACACTTTGGACCTACCGCACTTCAGTGAAAAATGCAACTGGATTCACTCCATTCCAGTTTGTATATGGTGTAGAAGCAGTGTTCCCAATCCAGTGTGAGATCCCTTTGTTGAAACTCATCGTAGAAATCTTGCCTCACACCTCTATTGAAGAGGAATGATTCATGTATTTAACCAATCTGGACAAAACACATCGTAATGCTTCTCTCATTAATGAGACATATAAAAAATGAATGAAGAGTCAATATGAAAAATTTGTTCAACCTTGTACTTTTGCAGAAGGAGACCTAGTCCTTATTTATGACCAAGCTCACGATAAGTTAGGGACCGGGAAGTTAGAACCTTTGTGGCATGGACCTTATATCATAAAACATGTATTACATAGAAGTGCCTACGAGCTAGTTGACTACGATGGAATATCTCTTGGTGAGCCCTGAAATGGGCTTTACCTCAAGAAGTACTATGCATAGAACATCTGGCATGTGTGCTTTGTACACTATTGTAATATATACTTTTGATTTGGTGTATATTTTCTATTGTGTGTACGAGTTTTGTCTTAGCTGCTTATACTTTGTCTTGTGATTGTGTGTTCATATGGCATCTCCCTTTCCCATCTTTGTCGGGTTTGTGGATGGCGCTAGTCAGCACACCCAGAACATTGCTTCTGCAGCTTGGGTCATTTACCACTCTGATGATTTGGTGAGTTTAGGAGGAATTTTCCTAGGATAGACAACCAATAACATGGCAGAATATCATGTTGTCATCAGACTCTTAACCGAAGCCTCCTCTCTAGGTATATCTCATCTGATTATCAACCTAGATTCTCAACTCGTGGTTTGTCATCTTAATCGAGTTTATGCCGTTCGCAACCCTGTCTTATTGCATCTCCACCTAAGAGTTCGCCAACTTGAAAGAGTTTTTGAATTTATACAATACAAACATATACCGAGAGAACTCAACACGACGTCAGATTCATTAGAAAATTATATTTTGGATCGGCATCTTGCGTATAGATAAAAATTTTGCACAAAAAAAGAATCACATAAGATAAATTGTAACATCAATAGGCACCACAAAACTCAGAATATACATACATACATACATACATACATACATACATACATACATACATACATACATACATACACACACATATATATATATATATAATGCGTGATAGAAAAAGTTTGTTTACATCAAAAAGTACATAATAGGGAAAAATATGGGCCCTCATGCCCATGAGATCATCATGATAGACTACAAAATATATTGAGGATCCTAGTCCTGTATCACGTTGTGCTTCGAGAATCACACTACTACATGAGCCACTCGTCGGAGAAAGTGGTTCAAACTCTCAGGAAATCCTATTGTATGTATCTGCAAATGGAGAGGCACGTCTTGCCTCCTCAAAGGTGGGATGCCCATGGTTAATCCTCAGAGGTTCCTCTTAATCTCCCAAAGTCCTCCCACTGCAACCTCATGATCCACTGCTATCTTCACATCCCCATGATGCCCTAGTGCCGGCATCTCTGCCGGACGTGATGTGCCTCTATCTGCATGATGAAACAAAGCATATTTTAAATCCATTTTTGTACACATAAAAACAATATAAAATATAAAATCAAAAATACATGACAAGATTTATTTTTGTACCTGACACATACCACTGAATTCCCTCAGGGAGCACCAAGTCCACACTACCCTGAAAATCCACTCCACCATATGTAAAATCCTCGATAACAACCAACTATCTTCTCCACCAAGTGAAGAAATCAACTGTAAACCTAAATGTTGAGGGCTCATACCCCAATATCGGGGATAAACTGGTACATCTCTCCATCTGTGGCTCGATCACAATCCATGCTATCAACGCAACTTGTGGCTGCATCTGGGGTACTCGCTCAAAAAATAAAGAAACTAAGAAATATTTGTATCCAAACTGCTTCTGCCTACCTGTCCTACACTTTGAGATTTATTCCTTCACATTCCAAAGGAACCCTGCACTCTATTTAAACAATATGGTCTCCACACATTGTAGATCATATGACATTTGAGATTTCGAAGCTAGATGAGCACTGGTACTACCCATCAATTTTGTAATGGAAAATATAATTGATCTCAATGCCAAATCCCTTACATGTTTGATCATGATTTGTCCACCAACCAATCGAGATCCTGGTATACAGTGCTCAACAACATATACCTCAGTGGGCTGAGGATTCACCTGATGTCCAAACAAAAGGATAGGAGCCCATCTCCTTGATTGACTGCTCAAAAAATACACATCGTCAAGCTCAATCTCGAGCATATGTGGACCAATAAGAAAATGTTTGTTCAACATCATTCCACAATCCAATTAGGTACTCAAGAAATAATACCTCTTTCCTCATATTTTGTAGTTTGAAGTACTTGAGTAGACCACAATTTCTCAAAGCGGCCCTTACTTGAGAGTTTTGCAAAGAGGAAATATCGTTAAACTTGTGTTCGAATTCCTTCCATTCAATCATGGCTAAATGATCCGTGCAATTTGAAAATACAACCAATTAAACGTCTTTAGTCAACTGTTTATGGAAAAACATTGTGTCTTTCTAGCCCAAAATGAAACAATTTTTTTGTTTATGCACCAACACTCCCCTAAGTCTGTTCACAAAGCACTAGCGCTCCCTAGTCATGTGCATTAAGGAACTGATATCTTGATCGGGGATCCCCTCATCCCTTTGAGGGAGCATCGATCCAGTTCGGAGCCCAGGGCTTCCTAAGGAGCCTAGAACATCCTAAAAATGAGATAAAACACAAAATTAAACCATGAAAAATGACTGGAAAGGCAAGGTGACCAACCTAGTCCAGATGGAATCGAAAATGGTCGATCACAACTCCCATACCCGCAACTCGAAAATCACCCTCAAAAGATGAAAAATTCCAAAGCTAGAAGAATTTTGTAAACAATCAATTGGTAAATGAAATTCTTAACCTATTTTACTATTATAAGGTTGTTTTTTGCTAATATAATTTTTTTCTTGGGTTTTTTAATCTTTTTGAGGAGTCACTAATGCCCTGGGCCCATAATTGTCTATATTTGTAGGCTTCTAAGATGTATATTTTCGACAACCTTGTGACACTGACGAGCACAATATTTGTTCTTTCTCACGCTCGAAAAAACATGAGAATGTAACCGAGTAGAATTTTATCACTTTTTTGGACTTGTAAAGGTTACACGAAAAAGGAACCCCCTGGAGTCTCCTTTAAGCTCTTTTCAGACTCTATAAACATGAAAAGATTGTCGAGTGATCTTGCTTCCTTTCACACTTGTTTAAAATGTTTTGAAAGGGCATCTCCGGAGTAGCAGTTTATCTCTTTTTCAGACTTTGGAGACTAAAATTATGAAAAAGGACAACCCTGGATTCAACTTTAAGTTCTTTTCAGACTCTCTGAGCATGAAAAACAACCAAGTTTTCCTTCTTTGGACTCACTAAACTACACATTGAAGGGCCCATATGGGGTCGAACCCTTACTTCTTCTAGTTTGTTAAATAGAGGAAGAGGGAATTATCGAAGGTGAGTTATATCGAGCATGTGTTATCCTCCTCGAGCTTGTAAAAACAAAAAGAGGTACTCATCTATTTGGGTGGGGGAAAATTGAAGGAAGCAAGCCAAGTTATCTTTTAGAATTGTCACAAGTCACTCTTACAGTTTCCCTTGAACATGACATATTGCTTCCACCTGCATTTTGAACACTTGGATAATCCGCTAAACCTCTGCACTTAACCAATCCCATGAGTCTTTCCACTCCTTTGGGTCACCCAACGAATGTCACAGTATCCACTACATTATTTTTTTTCCATGCTACGTTTATACTACTGTTGGGCTCGTGATTTGGTTGTTTTATGACAATGATTGAATCCTTTTTGTACTGGTATTATATGTGTATTTAACCATTTTGAAGAATTTTTTGAATGATTTTATATCAATTTGTCATATCTTTATACCATGTATGTGTAATTGATGTTTTATGATGGTTTTGAGTTAAATTCGATTTGATTTAATGTCTAAAAGAGTCTAATGCGTGATCTATGTGTCACAACACAAATTCTCCATGTAATTTTCCATTGGGTAGCTCGTTTGACACTCCATCCAGCACTCGATCCGGTACTTCATCCAACACTGCGTTCGACACTGCATCCAACACTTGGATCATAGGCGAGTTGGTGGTTGTTATATTGGCAGCCTGTGCTAGGCGAATCAACGACATGGGTTTTTTTTCCCCCTCGTGGCCTCTAACTACTAAACTCTTGACATCTCGGATTAAGTAGTTGTGCTAATCATTGAGTGGCTTGTTCAGTTTCTAGAAGCTAAAGGTTGTTAGCACACATTTAATGGAATTTACTGTTAAGAACCAAACATCAATATAGCATAGAAAAACTTCAGGAAAGGTACTCAACGCCTTGAAAAAGAGATAATTTCAGATAATAAGCCTCTTCGAGGGGGCAACCTCCTTTTACCCCACTTAAATGT
>JASDQU010013495.1:32904-52735 GCA_032191745.1 Picea mariana | reverse complement strand
ATATACGTGATACAAAAAGTTTGTTTACATCAAAAAGTACATAATAGGGAAAAATATGGGCCCTCATGCCCATGATATCATCATGATAGACTACAAAATATATTGAGGATCCTAGTCCTTATGTATCATGTTGTGCTTTGAGAATCACACTACTGCACGAGCCACTCGTCGGAGAAAGTGGTTCAAACTCTCAGGAAATCCTATTGTATGACTCTGCAAATGGAGAGGCACGTCTCGCCTCCTGAGAGGTGGGATGCCCATGGTTAATCCTTGGAGGTTCCTCTCAACCTCCCAAAGTCCTCCCAATGTAACCTCGTGATCCACTTCTATATTCACGTCCCCACGATGCCCTAGTGCCAACATCTCAACCGGACGTGACGTGCCTCTATCTGCATGATGAAACAAAGCATATTTTAGATCCCTCTTTGTACACATAAAAACAATATAAAATATAAAATCAAAAATACATGACAAGATTTAGTTTTGTACCTGACACATACCACTGAATGACCTCAAGGAGCACCAAGCCCACACTACCCCGAAAATCCACTACAGCATATGGAAAATCCTCGATAACAACAAACTATATTCTCCATCAAGAGAAGAAATCAACTGTAAACCTAAATGCTAAGGGCTCATTCCCCAATCTCGGAGACAAATTGGTCCATCTCTCCAGCTATGGCTCGGTCACAAGTCGTGCTATCAATGAAACCTGTAGCTGCATCTGGGGTACTCGCTCCAAAAAGAAAGAAACTAAGAAATATTTGTATCCAAACTGCTTATGCCTACCTATCCTACACTTTGAGATTTGTTCCTTCACATTTCGAAGGAAACCCGCACTCTATTTAAGCAATATGGGCTCCAGACATTGTAGATCATAGGACATCTGAGATTTCAAAGCTAGATGAGCACTGGTACTACCCACCAATTTTGTAATGGAAAATATAATCGATCTCAATGCCAAATCCCTTACATGTTTGATCATGATTTTTCCACCAACCAATCGAGATCCTGGTATACAATGCTCAACAACATATACCTCAGTGGGCTGAGGATTTGCCTGATGTCCAAACAAAAGGATAAGAGCCCCTCTCCTTGATTGAATGCTCAAAAAATACACATCATCAAGCTCAATCTCGAGCATATGTGGCCCAATACAAAAATGCTTGTTCAACATCATTCCATAATCCAATTAGGTACTCAAGAAAGAATACCTCTTTCCTCATATTCTGTAGTTTGAATTACTTGAGTAGACCATAATTTATCGAAGCGGCCCTTACTTGAGGGTTTTGCAAAGAAGAAATATCATCAAACTTGTGTTCGCATTCCTTCCATTCAATCATGGCTATATGATCTGTGGAATCTGCAAATACAATCAATTAAACATCTTTAGTCAACTTTTTATGGCAAAACATTGTGTCTTTCTAGCCCAAAATGCAACAATTTTTTTGTTTATGCGCTAGCGCTCTCCTAAGTTTGTTCACATAGTGCTAGCACTCCCTAAGCATGTGCACCAAGGCACTGATATCTCAATCAGTGCTCCCCTCATCCCTTTGAGGGAGTGTCGATCCAGTTCAGAGCCTAGGGCTTCATAAGGAGCCCATAACACCCTAAAAATGAGCTAAAACACAAAATTAAACCATAAAAAATGATTGGAAAGGCAAGTTGACCAACCTAGTCCAGATGGAATCGAAAATGGTCGATCACAGCTCTCGTACTCACAACTCGAAAATCGCCCTCCAAAGATGAAAAATTCCAAAGCTAGAAGAATTTTGTAAAAAATCAATTGGTAAATGAAATTCTTAACCTATTTTACTATTATAAGGTTGTTTTTTTCTAATATAATTTTTTTCTTGGGTTTTTTAATCTTTTTGAGGAGTCACTAATGCCTTGGGCCCATAATTGTCTATATTTGTAGGCTTCTAAGCAGTATATTTACGCCAACCTTGTGACACTGACGAGCACAATATTTGTTCTTTCTCATGCTTGAAAAACATGAGAATGTAACCGAGTAGAATTTTATCACTTTTTCGGACTCGTAAAGGTTACACGAAAAAGGAACCCCCTTAGATCTCCTTTAAGCTCTTTTCAAACTCTCTAAACATGAAAATATTGTCAAGTGATCTTGCTTCCTTTCACACTTGTTTAAAAGGTTTGGAAAGGGCATCTCCCAAGTAGCAGTTTATCTCTTTTTCAGACTTTGGAGACTAAAATTACGAAAAAGGAAAACCCTGGATTCAACTTTAATTTCTTTTCAGACTCTCTAAACATGAAAAACCACCGAGTTTTCCTTCTTTGGACTCGCTAAACTACACATTGAAGGGTCCATATGGGGCCGAACCCTTACTTCTTCTAGTTCATTAAACAGAGGAAGAGGGAATTACCGAAGGTGAGTTATATCGAGCATGTGTTATCCTCCTCGAGCTTGTAAAAACAAAAAGAGGTACTCATCTGTCCAGATGGGGGAAAAAATTGAAGGAAGCAAGCCAAGTTATCTTTTAGAATTGTCACAAGTCACTCTTACATTTGCCCTTGAACACGACATATTGCTTCCACCTACATTTTGAACACTTGGATAATCCGTTGAACCTCTACACTTAACCAATCCCATGAGTCTTTCCACTCCTTTGGGTCACCCAACGAATGTCACAGTATCCACTGCATTATTTTTTGTTCCATGTTACGTTTATAATACTATTGGGCTCGTGATTTGGTTGTTTTATGATGATGATTGAATCCTTTTTGTACTGGTATTATATGTGTATTTAACCATTTTGAAGATTTTTTTGAATGATTTTATATCAATTTGTCATATCTTTATACCATGTATGTGTAATTGATGTTTTACGATGGTTTTGAGTTAAATTCAATTTGATTAAATGTCTAAAAGATTCTAATGCATGATCTATGTGTCACAGCACGAATTCTCCATGTAATTTTCCATTGGGTAGCTCGTTTGACACTCCATCCAGCACTCGATCCGTTACTTCATCCGACACTATGTTCGACACTGCATCCAACACTTGGAGCATAGGCGAGTTGGCGGTTGTTATATTGGTGGCCTGTGTTGGGCGAATCGACGACCTGGGTTTTGTTCCCCCTTGTGGCTTCCAACTACTAAACTCTTGACATCTAGGATTAAGTAGTTGTGCTAATCATTGAGTGGCTCGTTCAGTTTCTAAAAGCTAAAGGTTGTTAGAATGCATTTAATGGAATTTACCATTTTTAGAGGAGGTCGACCTCTCGAATTGTAATCATTATCAATACCACAGTAGTGGCTAGACAAAGTGTTAAGAATTGTTAGAATCTATTTTGTTGTGTAACTCAGACATTTCTGCAAACTTGTGATAGACTACATTTTTTAATTTAATGCCAGAACCATGTTACTTTAGCTCGTGATTTGTTGTTGAGGAGTAGACACGACTTGCTGGGGGCCCCACCAGTAGTCTGGGTGAATACTTAGATAGATAGATTGCACCTTTCAGTTGTGTAGTTATCATTTACTTCATTTCCTATTATATGTATTTTATCATTTTAAATACTGTGTGTTTGTTGTTCATCATTAATCGTTTAATTCCCTTTTTGTAGGTTGCTTGTAGAAGATAGTTGTTAATATGATGTGTCTTTTAATTTTTAGTGAATGGATTGCAAGATACTAACCGTGTTTGTGTATTAAAATGATAAATTGAATTTCTATAGGTTAAAACACAGTAGTTAGAACATATTATTAGTTAACATAGAGTACAAAGTTTCTTTTACAAGTTTTGATGGATTAATAGTTGTGAGTTTTGTTAATTTAATTCTCAGTTTTAGTCATGCTTTCCTGAATCTATTTTTCTTATCAATCTTGTTGTAATGTGCTAAGATAGAAGTAGGTTTTTTATGATGTTTTTAAAAGCATTCTAATTTGCAATCTGAGTTTAATTATGAAATTCCATTTTTAGATATTGTTCTATAAGCATTCTAGTTTGAAATCTGAGTTTTTAGTAATAGATTTAGCTTAGTTTAATTTATGAAATTTCCACTCTAGATTTAAATTGCAATTTTAATTAGAAGTTTGTGTTTGAATTAGGCTTTTAGTTACGAGTTTATAATCTTGAAAATTTACTTAAGTTAGTATAAGAGTGCATTTGAATTGAGCATAATAATGTTTTCTTATCATCGATTATTGATGCATGAATTGAGAGATCAGATGGATTTTCAGGATAGTTGATATTTCTTCTATGATGGCTAAGCTCTCGTTAGATTGCTTGATTCATACTTTTCATTTCTCCATAGAAGTTAATATTGAATTTATTCCTCTCGAGCTATCACTAATCGTTAGATGCCATCGTGATGTCATAAGGCACCAAAGACATAATCATCATCTTTGAAGTTTCTTGTTATTGTAGATTAAGAATAATTTTGGTTAATCTTTGAATACTGTCATGATGTTTTTAATTAAGTAGGTTAAGATTTCCCTTTGCAGATTAGAAATGATTATGAGTTTTATCTTAAGAATAGAGTTTACTTGTTGAATAGTTTTGATTAGTTTACTTGCTGAATGGTTTTGATAGGTTTACTTGCTGAATAAGTTTTGCTAAATTAGTTGTTTGATTGCTTACTTGCTTACTTGTTGATGCTCATTGATTTGAATAGATTGATTAGATTAATTTGTTGTTGTTGCTTATTAAGTTGAATAGATTACTTGTTGTTTCTCATTAGATTAAATAGGTTAACTTGTCCAAAGTAGGGTTTTCATTTGCTTCTTTAGGAACAATCCATCGATCCATTATTTAAAAGTTGCTTAGGGTAAATAGTTCAAAGTTCTTAATAGGTATTTCTCATTTATAGTCTTTGCTTAAGTAGATTAACCCTTATATAGACCATATCCTTAGTTAGATCATACTTCCTCTAGCTTTTTTGCCTTGGCATATATAGTGCTACAAATCTAAGTTTACTTACCCTAGGTTGAAAATTTAATTGATGGATTTAGTCCATATAGAATAACCATCACTTTTGGCGTCGTTGTCGGGGAGTTGTCTCAAGGTAGGAAATAATTAGGAGATAGATCATTTATGAACCTTAGCATTAGTTTGGTTTGTTTAGGGGTTTCCTCTTCTTCTTCTTTCTTGATGACTACTGAAGGCCTCTACCTATCCAGAACATTTCCCAACCTTAGTTGAATCTCCTACAATGGAACAAGAGAAATAACATATGTCGAGAAGGCCTACATCTCAACATTGTGAAGAAGTTGAGTGGGATTATTATTGAGATTGGGCACTAGTTTTTCCGGTAATAATGTCGGTCTTGGGGAGCTTTCATTCTGGTATTGTTGCAGTTGTTGTGGAATATGAGGTAAAGGTGGTGGAAAAAAACCTGGAAAAAGTTGTGGGGTGTTCGGTGGAAATTGAGGGTAAGGATGGTTGGGCATAGGGATAGGTGGATATTGAGGGTTTCCTTGGTTATTCCCTCATATCCATCCCTGAAGCCTTTGTAATTCCTAAGGACCAAGAACCCAAGCTTCCCCAAAATGAACCTTCACAAATTATGAAGGCCCCTCCTTATCCAGAAAGATTGTAATCGAGAAACCTACCGCCCAACTAAAATTTGACATATTGAATGAATTGAAGAATATATGTGTCAAAATTCCCTTGCTACAAGCCATTAAGGACATTCCAATCTACAACAAGGTGGTGAAATAATTGTGTATTAAGAAGCCAGGAAGGAAGCAGAAGGATCCTCCAACAATACATTTGATAGGAGAACTTTCTGAGTACATATCAAAGCAACCTAAGGTCGAAAAATATGGGAACCTAGGAAACCCCGTAGTGACCATAACCATTAATGAGGTTTCCATAAAAAACACTCTCATAGACCTAGAGGCAGCCATCAATGTCATGAATGTTACTACCTTGGAGGAATTACAACTACAACCTCTATTCTTAGACCGACCCCAACTATTTTTGAATTAGCAGATAAGACAAGGGTTATACCTGAAGGAATTTTGGATGATATCATAGTTACTTTAGCCTCATGGGAGTACCTAGTAGACTTTCTGGTCATACACTCAAAGGATCCTACCAAAGGGCATCTCGTTATTTTGGTAAGACCTTGGTTAGCCACAACCATTGCATTTATTGGCTGTAGAGAGGGAGAAATGACCATCTCAAATGGAATCTCTATATAGAAGCTCACCATATATCCATCAACTCAACCTATCATGGAGAATATATGGTGGCTTGAATGTCAGTATGCAAATGAGGACTGGGAAGAACCCATGTTTCCAAGTGATCATTCCTGTGCACTTCAGGAGCACACAACATAAAATGTGCTAAACTAACTTATTTATGCTATCATGTGTGTTGATTTTCCACAATATTTTCCCCAATTTGAGTACATTTTTGGGGAAGAATTTCAGGAAGAGTTGGACCCATCGATTTTTTCTTCGACATATTTTGTCTTCGAGATAGATGAGTCTGCCACATCTTATACCATGCCCTACGAAATTAGTCTAGGAAAATTTCTACATATAAATTTCGGACTAGATGCAAACCAACAAAAGCAGTTAGTAATTGTCCTTAAAGAACAATCAGGGGCATTTCCCTGGGAATACACTGACATGAAGGGTATAAACCCTGACACATTCATTCATCACATATATACCTAAGGGGAAGTAACACTTGTTAGGAAACCCCAAAGAAGGATGAACTGAACACTCAAAGATATAGTAAAAGAGGAAATCCAAAATTTATTAAATGTTGGATTTATTTATCCCATCTCTGATAGTAAATGGGTATCCCTACTTCTAGTGGTTCCAAATAAATTAACCTGAAAATGGAGAATTTGTGTTGATTTCCGGGAACTTAACAAGGCCACTCTGAAGGATTATTTTCCTCTTCCTTTCATTGACCAAGTCTTGGATACCCTGTTAGGAAAGAAACATTTCTCCTTTTTAGATAGATATAGTAGGTACAATAAAATTCTCATAGCACCCGAGGACCAGGAAAAGACTACCTCCACTTGTCATTGGGGCACCTATGCCTATAGGGTCTTACCATTTGGATTATGTAATGCTCCAACCACATTTCAACGACCAATAATAGGGTTATTTTTTGATATTATTCATGATTGTGTGGAGGTATACATGTATGACTTCACAGTATATGGAAATAATTACCATGAAGCCTTAGATAACTTAGAAAAATTCCTTATCATATGCCAAGAAATGAACCTGTCTTTAAGTCATGAAAAATGTAAAATGTTGTTGACTGAAGGAGTGGTTCTAGAACATCACGTTTCATCTGAAGGGATTAAATTTGATCTTTCTAAGATTGAGGTCATCGTCAAACTTCCACCCCCCAAGACTCAGAAAGAGGTGAGAATCTTTCTTGGACATGCCGGATACTACCAGCGGTTTATTGAAAATTTCACAAAGATTGTTGCACCCATGTTTGGATTGTTAATAAATGATGTTGATTTTCTTTGGAATGAGCAGTGTCAAACCAAATTTGAAAATCTGAAATCTAAGTGGTCTGTAGCACTAGTTATTAGGGGGGCCAATTGGGCTCTCCCATTTCACATATCCACTGATGCTTTTGAAATTGAAATAGGATGAGTATTAGGGAAGAAGAAGACCAACAATCCTATGCCATTTGTTTTGTGAGCAAGAACTTGTCCCCTGCTAATTTAAACTTTACAGTCACCGAAAAGGAATTCTTAGCAGTAGTTCATGCTATCAATAAGTTTCGCCACTACATCACAGGTTACAAAGTATTTGTACATACAGATCACTCTGCTATTAGATTTTTCATGAATAAAACCATAAGTAATGGTCGAGTGACTAGGTGGCTCCTACTATTGCAATAGTTTAATATCACCATTCTTGAATGACCTGGAAAGGAAAATTTGGTAGCTAATTTTATTTCATAGATAAAAAATGAGGATGATGATATTCCCATAGATGATAGTTTCCCAGATGAGCACCTTTTTTCCCTTTCTGTAAATACCCCATGGTTTGCAGATATGGAAAACTATTTGGCTAATAGGAAGTTACCATCTCATTTGTCACCTCATGAAAAACATAGAATTATTATGCAAAGTGCCAATTACTCTTGGGTTGGCCATGAACTTTTTCGTATTGGCCTAGACTTGATTATTCGTAGATGTGTTCGAGAAGATGAGATACCAGAAATTCTATGAAGTTGTCATGATGGACCATGTGGTGGCCATTTTTCTGACAAACGTACAACATATAAGGTGTTACATTCAGGTTACTATTGGCCTAACATTTTTAAGAATGTTGCTAAGTATGTGAGAAGTTGCGATAGTTGTCAAAGGATAGGAAGACTCACGTCAGATAAAAAAATGCCCTTACATGCCCAAGTCATGATAGAAACTTTTGAGAAATGGGCCCTTGAATTTGTAGGACCAATTTCACCCATGTCTCGTAAGAAAATTTATATTTTGGTTTGTACAGATTATGTCACCAAGTGGGTAGAGGAAAAATCCCTATTCAGGGCTACAGAAAAATCCATTGTCGAATTCATTTATGAATACATATTTACCCTCTTTGGTGTGCCTCGTGAAATTGTTACAGACCAAGGAACTCAATTCACTTCCAAGCTGATGAGAGAACTAACGGATAAATATGGGATCAAGAACTGCAAGTCTTCTCCATACCAACCACAAGCTAATGGTTAGGTAGAGTCCACAAACAAAGTTCTGGAAGCTATCTTAACCAAGACTATTCAATTGCATCATCAATATTGGGCTGATAGGCTTCCAGAGGTTTTGTGGGCATATCAGACCACCTATAGAAACACCATTGGTCATACCCCTTATGAGCTAGTGTATGGGAAACAAGTACTTCTACCAATAGAATTCCAAGTAAGGACCTTTCATATTACCGCAAAATTGGGATTAAACTTAGATGAGGCTCAGAAACAATGAGTCCTACAGTTAAACGAGTTGGATGAGATCAGGTAAGATGCTATCCAACGAACAATATTAGTCCAAAACTAGAGGATCAAGTGGCATGACAAGTTTATTAAGAAGAAACAATTCCAACCTGGTGATTGGGATTTGTTGTTTGAATCTCGATTTAAAACCTTTAAAGGTAAACTTACCACTTGGTGGTTGGGTCCTTACGAGGTAGTCACCATGTATGAAAATGGGGCTGTGAAAATTGAAACAATTGACGATGGACAAGTCTCCTTCGTAGTAAATGGACACCGAATCAAACTTTATCATAGACCCTCTTCCAAATAAGATTGTCTACAGGTCATGTCAATTGAAAAGGCATTGGCCTTAGTAGATGGGGAAGTCCCCCCTTGTTCTTGAATGTTTTTTTTGAATTTTCGACTATACATATTTAAATATTTTTGAAATATGTTGATAGACAATTCTAGAGATTTATGTAGGTATTTATTTCACCAGGAGTAGACAGTTTCAAGGAGATATAAAGGAGGTATTTTCCTTCAAAATATTTCTATATTTGAACCTCGTTGTCTGCTAAGAATCAATTGAATAATGATTTTCTATAATTAGCCACATTTTTGCAAATATTTCCAGCTTCTTTTTCTCAAGGCATCTTTAATAACAACTGCTCTTAAACCTTCACCACTAGATATAAGGAAGTGATACCTTGACCATAAAACTTAGAGGTTACTCATACAGTTTTCCCAAGAACCCTGAGTAAGTGAGTAAAGTATATTTATTAAAGAGTAACAAGGAGTTCTGATTAGTGGTTAGCCATGGAAACATCATAATAACAAAAAAAGAAGAAAGTGTGTTGAGTCTAAAGATACCTTTCTATTCTTTCCCAATGGTACCATCCACTACACACTAAAAATGCTTTATTATATCATATATTTAGATAGGAAATGCCCACTTAAGTACCCCTTACATTATGACAATATATAAGGAATATATAAAGGAAATTCATCCTCTAACATAAATATCATCCTAATCTAAAAAAAAGATTTTTTTTTTTTTAATTATTTATTTTATTTTTATTTTTTTCAGAGTTGTCCCCCCATATTCTTGCACAAATCAATATTATATTAAAATCTTAAAATATGGAGGGCCAATATTTGAGGGTGTAAGAGGCTAACCCATCGGGATACTGAACATGTCTGCTAGCAGTGAGTACCAGCTTGTGGTATGACAAAGTAAACCTGCTAGAGTACTAAACACGCTTGTTGGCAGCATGGCATTCTACCTAGCAAGGATGATAATAAGACAAACAAATAACAAATGCCTAAATCTTAAAATTGTCCTGATGTATGACATTACTTGTATACAAAGCTGACACGAAGTATGTATGGTTAAGTTAAGGTTAATGACCTCCATAAATCTTCCATTGGGAACTAACTTTTAGACTATATTGAAACTCTCTCACCTACCTCTTCTTAACTATATGTAGGATATTCTATATTATAGGTGGGGACATATTCTAACCATCTCATCATACTGATATGTGAAATTTATCTATACACTTAACAAGCTGTCAATCTTCAACTATTAACAGAATTGACTAGTTTCCTATATTTTTTATTGTGAGGTGTCACACTACTTAGGAGTGGGGGAGGGGTTTCATGAGCTGACAAATGAAAACACTGCCTATCTATAATCCATGAGAAGAAGAAGTAGAATATTTGTAAAAATTTATGTATATTGTTTTCATGATATAGGTTATTATATCAACAATTATTTTTTATTGAAATGCTCACTCTGTGTTATAAACCTGATGTATATTTCTTCGACATGCCACTTAACTGGTTTTTCTCTATAGAATGTTCATTTTAGACTATGATTACATGCCTTATAATATACGAGACAGAGAAACATATTGTTATGATGTGTGAGCATGATGGAAAAACAAGTAATAATGAAACACTATTATCCTATCTCTGCTCCTATGCACTATGGTTGTCAAAAGTGTTTAAGACTGAGTGTTATGGATAAAAAATCCATTACAGGATGAACAAATTTCATTTCACACAGGAGTACCATATGGAGTGTCGTATGGAGTGCCATTCGAAATACCATATGGGGTTCCATATGGACGATAGGATGACGTGCCATATGAAGGATCAGATGAGGTACATACACACAGTAAATGACCATGATTTCAGGTAACCGGGAATCGTTTGAATTAATTTGTCTATTCAAGATGTATGATGAGATAGTTAAATGGAAATTGAGAGTTAAATGGTAAAATCTTTAAACACATTTTTATGATCAAATGTCCAAGTCGAAGACTTGGACATTGATCTAACTCCTTCATCATTACGATTGCCTCTAAAATATACTCTTCAAATTCGAAATTGGCGCACTCATACTCACACATCGAAACTCATGTGTGATTAATTCATCAATGAATTCAACCATTTCCACCTTGGGTGCATTCAAAATTGGAGGGTTAGCTTAAATTGTTATATCATTCATGCATTGTGCCCATCCTCTACCCAATTGCGCTCGTCCTATGTCCAATTCCACTCCTTTGGTCATTCTCCACACTATCACCATGCCCAAACAATATGAGCCATCCTCCAATGTATACCTCTTTGCTATCCCTGAGTTCACACAGTGTAGGGAGGTCTTCCTTCGCGTAGGGTGGGGACTGTTCTTTGCCCATCTACAGGGCCACGATGATGGAGTTTATCTGCAATTCACCCTCATATTCAATAGAAGGATGGCACACGTGGGGTATTTGGCCTTATTGGTCTCTGAGGAGTCAATTGCCTCAGCCACAAAGCTTCCAAGAGTTGGAGATCGTTGGTTCAAACACCACCAGTTGCCATGGTCAAGCTAAAACAGGGTTTTCAAGCCTGAGTTTCAGAATGTTTTTGGAGCCAAGGGATACTCCAAGGATTGGATTAAAGATGATCTAATTAACCCCCTGATAATCACCACCATAATTATCACTTGTGAAGGTAGATATTCTGTTTTTAAAGCCTGCCATTTTCGATTGTTAGCTCATTTCCAATTCAATAAGCCATTGAATTTCCCTTTTTACTTCTTGAAAATTCTTGAGAAGATGTCTTCCCAAGTATGAAATAATGTGGCCAATTCTCATAACATCCTATTCCACCATGACCTCATCAAATTGATTGTTATAGTTGAGTTGGAAAAACAGGGGAAGACATGGGATGAGTTCATTTATCAATTTTCAAACCCCCATCTTACAATCAAGACCAACAAGAAGACACTTGATCTAGGGATTGTTACTCCATCCAAACTCCATTCTCCAAAGACTCCAAACCCTCCTACTCAAGCTATCCCTCTACCGAAACAAAAGACCAAGAAACGTGTTGATACCCCTGCAGCCTCATAGGGAAAGAAGACTAAGAAGCCTACTGATAACTCTCCAATGCCCTCAACATCTATTGATCCCTCACCCAAAAAGCTACAAGAGGCAATTTAACAAGATTTCCCTGTAGTCCCTACAAATAGGAGAGGAGCCAATCGATTCAAAAGAGGATCTTTTCAAAAAAGTACCTGGAATACAAGTGGGAAGCCTAATGTAAAACACACAGGCACTCCAGATCCGATACAAGTATATTCTGATCTCGAAATCCCCCATAAAATACTTAGGGAAGTTTCTGTAGAAGAATTGGAGCCTGATAGAGAAGAAAAATATGAACCCATTCCCACTCATAAACCCTCTATTACTCCTACCTCACAGATGCCTACACTAGATCCAAAAACTAATAGACTCTCTACATCCTTCAAGGGATCCAAGCCCTCCTCTGAGATATCTGATCATACTCTAGCCATTGAAAAATTACAATAGGAGAATGTTTAGCTGCTACAAAAGTTGGAGGAGAGGAAGACCATGGATGAACATCTTCACCATGACAATGCAATATTACAAGTACATGTGAATTCCCTCCAACAGTTGGTTGATCAAATGACCAATGACAATCATAGCCTCCGTGCATAATTGAAACATCACAAGAGGGCCAAGACAAAGTTTTCAGGGAAAGAAACTTCTAAAGTTAATCCATCACCTGCTCAACAAGTCTAGTCATATTGGGAAATTGATTTTTGTTTGCAGTGGGACCTGAAACATCTTAGGTGTGGGTGTAATGTTGGGCTCGTGATTTGCTTGTTTTATGATTATGATTGAATCCTTTTTGTACCAGTATTATATGTGTATTTAACCATTTTAAAGAAGTTTTTGAAGGATTTTATATCAATTCATCGTAGATTTATACCAAGTATGTAAAATTGACATTTTATGATGCTTTTGAGTTAAATTCGATTTGATTTAATGTCTAAAAGATTCTAATGCTCGATCTGTGTGTCACAAGATGAATTTGCCATGTAATTTTCCATTCGGTAGCTTGTTCGACACTCCATCCAACACCTGATATGGTACTTCATCCGTCACTACGTCTGACACTACATCCAACACTTGGAGCATAGGCGAGTTGGAGGTTGTCATATTGGTGACTTGTGTTGGGTGAATTGGTGACCTGGGCTTTTTTCCCCCTCGTAGCCTCCAGCTACTGAGCTCTTGACATCTCATATTAAGCAATTGTGCTAATCGTTGAGTGGCTCGTTCAGTTTCTAGAAGCTAAAGGCTATTAGCACACATTTAATAGTATTTGCCATTTTTAGAGGAGGTCGACCCTTCCAGTGGTCGACCTCTCAAATTGTAATCATTATAAATACCACGGTAGTGGCCAGACAAAGTGTTAAGAATTGTTAGAATCTATTTTGCTATGTAACTCAAACATTTCTGCAAACTTGTGCTAGACTGCATTTTTTAATTTAATGCTAGGACCATGTTGATTTAGCTCGTGATTTGTTGTTGAGGAGTAGCCACGACCTGTTGTGGGGCCCACTAGTGGTCTGGATGAATACTTAGATAGATAGATTGAATCTTTCAGTTGTGTAGTTATCATTTACTTCATTCCCTGTTATATGTATTTTATCATTTTAAATACTTTGTGTTTGTTGTTCATCATTTAATCGTTTAATTCCCTTTTTCCAGGTTTCTTGTAGGAGATAATTGTCAATATGTTGTCTTTTAATTGTTAGTGAATGGCTTGCAAGATACTAACCTTCTTTGTGTGTTAAAATTCTAAATTGAATTTCTGCAGGTTAAAACAGAGTAGTTAGAACAAAGTATTAGTTAACACAGAGTACAAAGTTTATTTTACAAGTTTCGATGGATTAATATTTGCGAGTTTTGTTAATTTAATTGTCAGTTTTAGTCATGCTTTCCTGAATCTATTTTGCTTATCAATCTTGTTGTAATATTCTAAGATAGAAGTAGGTTTTTTATTATGTTTTTACAAGCATTTTAATTTGCAATCTGAGTTTAATTATGAAATTCCAGTTTTAAATATTGTTCTATAAGCATTCTAGTTTGAAATCTGGGTTTTTAATAATAGATTTAGCTTAGTTTAATTTATGAAATTTATGTTCTAGATTTAAATTGCAATTGCAATTTTATTTAGAAGTTTGAGTTTGAATTAGGCTTTTAGTTATGATTTTATAATCTTGCAAATTTACTTAAGTTAGTATAAGAGTGCATTTGAATTGAGCATAATAATGTTTTCTTATCATCGATGATTGATGCACGAATTGAGAGATCACATGGATTTTCAGGATAGTTAATATTTCTTCTATGATGGCTAAGATCTCGTTAGATTGCTTGATATAATTTTCATATATCCATAGAAGTTAATATTGAATTTATTCCTCTCAAGCGATCACTAATCGTTAGATGCCATCATGATGTCATAAGGCACCGAAGACATAATCATCATCTTTGAAGTTTCTTGTTATTGTAGATTAAGAATAGTTTTGGTTAATCTTTGAATACTATCATGATGTTTTTAATTAAGTAGGTTAAGATTTCCCTTTGCAATTTAGAAATGATTATGAGTTTTATCTTAAGAATATAGTTTACTTGCTGAATAATTTTGATTAGTTTACTTGCTAAATGGTTTTGAAAGGTTTACTTGCTGAATAAGTTTTAATAAATTAGTTGTTTGATTGTTTACTTTCTTACATGTTTATGCTCATTGATTTGAATAGATTGACTAGATTAATTTGTTGTTTCTTCTTATTAAGTTGAATAGATTAAATAGATTACTTGTTGTTTCTCATTAGATTAAATAAGTTAACTTGTCCAAAGTAGGGTTTTCATTTTCTTCTTTAGGAACAATCCATCGATCCATTGTTTAAAATTTGCTTAGCGTAAATAGTTCAAAGTTCTTCATAGGGTTTTCTCATTGATAGTAATTTCTTAAGTATATTAACCCTTAGATAGACCATCTCCTTAGTTAGATCATAATTCCTCTAGATTTTCTACTTTGGCATATATAGTGCTACAACTCGAAGTTTACTTACCCAGGTTGAAAATTTAATTGAGGGATTTAGTGCATATAGAATAACCATCAACTACCAAGTCATGTTGTGCCTCAGTGTTCAAGGGAAGTGTCCTTTTCAAGAGTCAACCATCACAAATTTCCAGTTTCAATACCCGTCTCAGTCCATACTCATTTGATTCACCATCTTACATCTTTATGTCAGTTTCCTGTCGAGGATGGGGGATACATAAAGGCCCTCCTTCGAAGAGTATTTTCCTATCGACTTGAACACATCATCTGAGAATTAGACTTAGAAAACAATTACTACCTTGGGACCTGCATGCCTCAATGGAAGGCCTCCTTGCATTCGACAGTGGGTTTACATCATTGATCTCTGATCGAATGACTCCAAGAATTTTCGACTTCAGATAATTTATTCACATTTGTTGGATTGTACTAGAGTACCTTGGGAATCATTGACATCACTGGTGATTTCCCTCGCACTTGTTAACATTTTACCTCAATGATCGGTAATCAAGTGGTTTCTACCATGTTCAACAACAAGACATCTATTCACATGGATAGATTTGTACCACATCAAGATTGCGACGAAGACCTTGGGTCGAGCATTCACTCTATTATTTGTTTTCCTTAGGCTGCGAAGGAGACCTTTTGAGCATGTCAATATACTGTCACATAGATCCACTTTGTATTGGTCTGTGGCTTTGTTTTATCATCTCGTAGATCCACTGTGTATTTCTTGTGGCTACGATCAGTTCATGTCATGGAGGTATAGATCCACATTGTATCCTTGGTGACTATACCCTTAGTTAGTTTCAGCATGGATCTGCAGTGTATTTGTTGGCAACCATACCTTAAGTCCTTTGTTACACAAGCATAGGTATACCTGCCTTGGGTTTGAAACATATGATAACATTTGTTTGATGGTTGTTTGCAGCTTCTACCAGGTTCTTCGACTCCATACCCTTGCCTCGAAAATATACAAAGCACTTCAGTCATTATCTTCCATCTTCTGACCTTGCACTTGAGGCTGCAATCTGTTACACGTCAAATTCCTCACTTCGATAATCTCCCATTATCATTATCACAAGTGTTGCACTTTAATTCCAAGTGTCGCAAATGTCACATTTTTGTCCTGCATATGTCGCATTGTGAACGACACCACAGAAACACTTGATACATCCTCTAAGACATGTTAGAAGAGGAAAACACATCATTTGGAAATACTAGAAAAATATTTTTCCTTGAGAAATGGTCATCTTAAACGAATTTTTGGAAGATCAATGCTCCCCTGCTCACATGCAGGGAGCGCTAGTACTCCTTGTCCACTTAGAAGGGAGTGCTGCAATGCTATGTTGTCATATTTAAGGGAGCGTCGATTCATTGAGAGAATAATGGGAAGAAACACCCCTTATATATAAGGACAACTAGAAATGATCTGAGTTGGTTTGGCTCGAATCCAAGCTTTAGGCTGCATCTAAGGGAGATGCCACAACTAATGGAGTCATATCCTCAACCTATTCCAAATATAACTAAGGTGTTTGAGCCTATCAAAGCCTATAAAAGGAGGCATTCTCATGGTGAAAAGAGAGGATAATATCATCAAAAAGTATTTTCATTATGATAGTGGATATTTTGAGCAAGGGGTTGGACAAGGAGGACTTGGAGAGGTTGTTGCAACTACATCTACAGATTGTAAGTGCCTTGTAATGTTCTCATTAATATATTCTTGGCATGTTTCCTTTAAGTTTGTTTATGATTACATAGGCTTGTATTTTTTTTTATAAATTTAGTTTAGACTAATCTTGGTAGAATAGAAATCATGCATTGTCTTTTCTTTTTATTGGATTGCAGATCTCATTAAAGGGATTGAATATCAATTTTAGCCTGGACTAAGCAAGGACAAACTTCAAAAAAAGGTACACCATACTTTCTTCCTCTTCTCCTTTTACTAGTTTAACTACATTTAAAGGAATGTTAGTTTCCATTGTTAGCATATTTCTGTCTTGGTAAAAGGGGTCTAGGATCCAAGAGGATATTCACCTGTCCACATGGGAATTTTCCTACAACACACACCCAAACAAAATTGTCTATCATAAAGACATACATTCATATAATTTTGTTTGGGGACCTTTGATGAGTATATTATGATGAGTGAATATTTTGGTGTGTAGGTTGTGGGAAGTGTATATACCAATCACAATGAGTGGGATTGTTCCAATAGATTTCAATCCCAACAACACTAATATTAATTTATCTTTTTAAGGATAAACAATATTCATCTTTTTCATGAGTGAAAAATCATTTTTACGGGTTATATGTGTGTGTGTGTGTGTGTTTCCAAGTTTCATTTATCTTACTAGGTAGTGAAACATTGATTTTAATGATTGCGATGTCTTTATGAAATTAAGTTTTTAAGCATATTCTTGTAAGTGATTTAATCAAATATAAATTTATTATAGTTGTGAATTGAATTTGGAATTTGACAAGTGATTCCTTGGATCAATTATTCTACTTGTTATTTTTCTCAATAATCAACATAAAAGGAAATACCAAGTATTTATTATTAGTGTGAATGGTCTACTTCTTAGTTAATCTTGATATAGTGGACATTTATTGTAGACAAGTGTGACATTGTAATCTAACTTAGTAATCCTCATTAATTAAGTTATTAATGGGGTTAGTGTTCCTCACTAATGAAATGGTTAGTGGTCCTAATTTATGAGGTTGTCGGTAGAATTATTGATTTATTTATGATTAAATCCTATATAATGGGATCATGCACCATCAAAACTTGTGCATTCCAAACAATACAATGTAATCTTTAAAACATGGTTTTTTCCTTCAAAATTTTATGCACTATACATTTGGCATTGATTCACGTATGTGATGTTTGCATCTTTGTTTGTGTTTTATATTATATTTGTATTATTGATTTATTTTGTCAATCATGCATTTATTATTATTTCAATTACATGTTATGCAATTCTTACATGGTATCTAAGTGGGAATTCCTTGCCCTTGTGAAATTAGTGTTTGACAACACAAGTATTCCAACAGAGGATGAACACCTTCACTAACCACTCACATAACCAGATCAAAGATCAACACACCGATTGTTTCACGGGGTAAGACCCCTATGGGGAAACATCCACGGCCCCAACCAACATGGCCACTTGGAGTAGTTTATTAATGCAAAAGAAAAAGATTACAGAGAGACTTTACAAAGGAGTTTCTCACAATCGATCATCGACAAATGACCCTCCATGCTCTTTAAATAGATATCATGGACCAATCGGGTGTTAATCCATAGATCAATGGTCATTAAGATCAAGGGGAGTATGAACCATCGGATCAGTCTATGTTGGGAACATATCATGACCATCGGATGTCCTAACTACAAATGCATACTAACACATACTAAAGAAACACACTTTTACCTAACAACGCATTAGACCAAGTAGTTCTTAACTAGCTCCTAAGTGTCTAAATATCCTAACATCCCCCCTTAAGAACAACTTGGGATAGGATTGAAGGATTTACAATGTTGACACAATAGGAGAAGGAAGGAGGCATTAGAGCCTATCCCCCCTTAACGACAACTTCCTGAAATCCTAACATAGATCGAAGTTTGGAAAAATTCACTTCTATAAGAGACTTTGTGAAAATGTTAGCAACTTGATCTTCTGTAGGGAAAAAGAGAACTTAAATAACTTGATCATGAATGATCTTTCTGATGAAGTGCATGTGTATATCTATGTGCATGATGTGAAGATGTTGAACTGGGTCTTTGGCGATCTTGATGGCACTCTGATTGTCACACCAAAAGCTGGTCGAATGCTACTACTCAAATCCAAACTCTGAAAGAATCTGTCGAAGCCACAAGGCTTCCTGACTTGCATTTACCACTTCTCGGTACTCCGCTTCTACTAAAGAAAGTGCAATAGCATGTTGTTTCTTACAGGCCCAAGTGATAGGTCCAGAACCAAGGCTGAAAACATAGCCTGTAGCAGACTTCCAATCATCAGGGTCGCCGACCCAATCTAAATTAGTGAAACCAACCAATAAGGGAGTCCCCCCTGAACTGTAATGTATCCTGAACTGAATTGTACCATGAACATAGCGAATTATCCTTTTAACTACTTTCCAATGGATTTGATGGGTTCTTTGCATATACCAAGGAACAAGACTAACAACAAAGGAAAGATCAGGACGGGTATTAGTCAAGTATAAGAGGCTACCAACTAACTGACGATACAAGGTGGCATTAAACTTGACTCCATACTGGAAGGGAGAAGGGGTTGGTTTACAATCATCCATGTGAAAGCGACGAAGAAGGTCACAAGCATACTTAGACTAGGAAAGAAAAATTCCTTGATTGGTTTGCAAAGCTTGGAGTCCAAGGAAATAGTGCAAAAATCCTAAGTCTGTCATTTCAAATTTCTTCGTAAGGCTATTTTTCACATGGTTTAAAATTTTTGAGTCACTACTAGTAAGGA
>JASDQU010013495.1:12613-28460 GCA_032191745.1 Picea mariana | reverse complement strand
AATTGCTATAGGAGGGTTCTTGCACTTTTGAACAACTAGTCTTCAAGTCATTTTTTTAGGGGTTTTGAGAAGGCGTTTGCAGTTCTTGATGAATCCATTGTGTAGCAGACATCATAATATTTCCATCCATACTACTTGCAGCCCAAAAATCCTCTAGGAATGCCTCCAAACACCATCTCAAATACCACGTTGCATTTTTGCTGAGAGCATGATGCACTTCTGCAATTCTTGAGTGAATAACTCCAGACTTGGATTCTGAACAAATTAGAAAGTATTTTTGAAACCCGGAGGAGTTTTTTGTTCATCACATAGCAAATAACAAAATCCTCTCTCAGTTTTGGAAAATGTGTTATGGTTAGAGAGATATTTCTCTACCTTTGAGCCCTATGTTTGTAGAAAAGTTTGAGAATTTTGGTCAAATTTTGGTATTTTGGCAAATTCATGATGCACAAAAACACAATAAGCTCACGCTATGCTTTTTATTAGAGGCTCCATTGGAGTTAAAACTTGCATGGATGGATGAATTTTGATGTGTACATACCAGATATGTCTTTGGGTCTCCATGAAAGTTCCTAATTTTGGAGGAAAACTCATAAAACACCCCAAATTTCATGTTTCTACCATTGTTTTTCAACCCACGCTACACTTCTGGAGTAAGCTTGGGGAAATGAAGTTTTGAGTGTCTTACATGTGGTTTTTTGCAAGTTTCAAGGTTTAGTTGGTTAGAGGACATCCAGGGCTACTTTATCCAACCTTCATATCATAAAAATATGTATAAAAGCTATCAAAAAAGATCCTCCAAGTGCACGCTACGCTTCTGTCAAAATGCGCTACAGAATGTGCTGCAGAAAATCTGTTCTAAGACTGTTGAACTGGTATTTTTGACCAGTTGGATTCCGGGAGGATTTTCAGGTGAGCTGGGATGAATTTTCAAAATCCAAATGAGGTTATTGTCAAGAATAGACCCAAGAACATTAATCTCTTTCTTTTTTCACACAGGTGTCATGGATTGGGAGATTCGAAAGAATCTTTAAGCCCTATTTTTCAGTTTTTCCTGATTTCCTGTTTGAGACATGTTTTTGTGACACCTATTGCAGCCAGCTAGAGATGAATTTAAATAACGAGCTTATATACAAAAATTGTTCTCAGATTTTAAACAACTGTTATGGTTTGAGAATTACAAGTGGCGTTTTGAAACCCATTTTTCATAATTTCGCCTCCTGAAAAGAAGGAAATTAGTTAAAATGTGTCATTTTTTGTCTGTAGTTGTTTCTATTTTGGGAAAGGGGTTGGATTTCGAATGGGTGAGATGGCAAGGACCTATATGGCTATATATTAATTGTATAAGAGGGTAGTGGGGTTGGATTCATGAGCCAATAGATATGAGAAAGTTGTAGGAAGCACTTTGCCTGTGATCATTGTAACTCTGAGGGGCTTTTGTTTTTGTAAAAATTTATGTTATTGAAGGTTCATGATATCTGTGTTATCAGATTTTATCTCTTTTTTTATTTTCCAATTTTTCTTCTTACTTGAATGAATTGTACTCCTTGAGAATCATGGTTTCCTTTGATTAATGGATTCTTGAGCATTTGAGGATCTGATGTATTTTTCCTATTAGTCATTGTTTACATTCAAGTACCTTGAATTCATTTATGCAGAGAGGATATATGCCTTGTGGATGTTCTTCTCTGTGTTATATTTTCTTCCTCTGTTCAATAAAACTTTATCTGATATGCAGATTGATTTCATTTAATGAGTACGGTGTTTTCTTGACTCCATAGCCCAATGGTCCATCATTGATTTACAACAGCTGGCTGTCCTTCCCCTTGTTTTTTTTTTCTTAATCCACAAAACCAATCAAGTATTTTTATTTCTATGTTACCAAGCTTACTCTCATTTGTAGTCTGGGAGTGACTCTTGGAGTGATAACACTTTGTATAGACATTAGGATCAGAATGGCATCTAGAGAATCCAGTGGCAATAAGAAAGTTGTCCATTTTGGCATACCAAGCTCGGGGAGCTTGCTTGAGACCACAAAGAGATTTCTTAAGGAGACAAACAAGGATAGAGTCATTATGGACATAGCCAAGAGGTTGTTCCATGTAGATTTATTCTTGCAAATCTCTGTTCAAGAAGGCAGACTTAACATCCATCTGATGGACCTCCCATTTATGTGAGGTAGCAAGGGAAAGAACAAGGTAGATGGAATTAATTTTGGCTACAGGGGAAAAGGTTTCATTATAGTCAATTCCTTCAACTTGGGAAAATCCTTTGGCAACTAACCGAGCCTTGTGTCTTTCAACACTTCCATCTGATGCATACTTAGTTTTGTAGAGCCATTTGCATCTAACAAGTTTTCTTCCTTTTGGAAGAGGTACAAGATCCCAAGTATCGTTTTCCATTAAATAACGATACTCTTCATTCATTGTTGTATCCCAATTTGGATGACTTGAAGCTTCTACAAATGTCTCTGGATCATGATTTTTTGAAACTTGAGTCAAAAGAAAAGAGGCTCGCTGGAATTGTGAACATGTCCGACGCTTATCTGAAGAATCATCGACAAGATCACCAACTGCTTCTTGTGTTGAACGAACCCATCTAGGAAGTAGTGGAGTTGGTGTTGGTTCGGGTTCAAAGGACTCATTTAGAGGAAGGTGAGCAGGTGGAGGTGGATTTTCATCCTCACTGTCATCATCTGAAGAAGAAACCAGAACAAAAGAAGGAACAAACGTCAAAGATGGCTCACAGGACGAAGAAGGCACAACCATTGAATTAGGCTCGGAGGCCAAGGAAGGCACAAACATCAAATTAGGCTCACAGGCCAAGATATTTTTATCAAATTTAACATCTCTTCTAATAATAATTTCATTACAATGTGTTTGAAGAAGTCTATAACCTTTGACATCTTCAGAATAACCAACAAATATACACTTCTCACTTTTTAGGCTGCAATGCTTTCCTTTTCTCATCAGGAATGTGAGCCTATGGTATACTTCCAAATACACGGAAGTGACTTACATCTGGTTTAATTTTAGTCCAAGCTTTTTCCGGTGTTATATTTTTAAGAGCCTTTGTGGTTGTGCGATTTACTATGTAATTTGCACAGTTGATGGCTTTCGCCCAATACTTTAGACTTCATCCCTTAGATTGGATCATACAATTAGCCATTTCTTTTAATGTGCATTTCTTTCTCTCAGCAACACCTTTTTGTTGTGGTGTATATGGAACAATGTGTTGCATTTGGATTCCCTGTGTAGTGTAGTAAATTCTAAAATTATTGTTCACATATTCGCCTCCATTATTTGTTCTTAACCTTTGAATTTGATGTCCAGATTGCTTTTCTACAAGGGCCTTGTAGGCCAAAAACTTGTCAAAAACTCTGCTCTTAAGTTTTAAGAAGTAAACCCAAGTACATCTAGAAAAGTCATTAATGAAAGTTAAGAAATACTTGCACCCAGAAAAAGAAGGAGAGCAAAGTGGACCACACAAATCACTTTGAACAAGCTGCAAAGGACTCGAGGCGTGCCAAGAGGCACGTTTGTCAAAACTGTCCCGATGATGTTTTCCAAGAACACAAGCAACACAAACACCATCTCTGCATGAAACAAGAGGAAGACCAGTCACCATCTGTTGATTAAATAGTTGTTGCAATGAGCGGTAGTTTAGATAACCAAACCACCCATGCCAAAGTTTTCTCAAGTCATCACTATGAGCAACAAAAACTGATGAAAAAGATGATGATCCTTGATTACAACTTGGTGAGGTGAAAACTCTACGGTTTTACCTTCACCTGAATGCGTGATTTGATATACTGATAGAAGGTTACAAGAAAGACTTGGAACACATAATACATCATTGAAATGATCATTTTCTACTTGAACTGTTCCAGATCCTTTAACACTAAGAGATCTATCATCACCAACAAATATTTTCTTGGTGTTACATTCATTTAGAGTAGAAAATATGGCTTTATCCTTAGCCATATGATAAGATGCTCCAGAATCAATAAGCCACTCATTAGAAGAAGAAGTAGAAATTGTATTGAAGGAGAAACCAGAAGCAAAAAGTGTATGTCCATGAGAAGAAGAAGAATAAGTAGAATCCATATAGATGTTGTGCTTCTTCATCGTTGCTTCTAAAGCTTCCATCTTCTTGAAACCTTTGGACTCATCATGACCATATTTATCACAAAAATTGCAATGTCTGTCAATATTCTTACTTTATATTTTTCTCCTTTGTCACCATTAGGAGTGAAAGTTGTTAGAGTGGGTTTGGGACCCTTATATTGCTTGTTGTTGTGGCGAGGATGTTGCTTCTTGGTATTCTTGGGTTTATCTTTCTGATGGACAACTAAGGCTTTGTTAGAGGTACCTGCAGAGTTGATCACTCCAAGTTGTACAAGCTTATCTTGCTCTCTAATCAAATCATCACAAAAGTTCTCAAGACTATGTTTTTTATAAGCTACCCCTAGAGCCTCTTGCATGGCATAAAAAGTAGATACAAACAAATAATATGCACTACCTAGCTTAGAAAGTATAAGATAGTTGCAACGCTCTTCTTCTATCTTTATCTTACATTCTTCACATAAAAGTATGCGTGTTTTAAACTTAGATAGATAGTCTTCAATGCAAGAAAAATCATTTGGACTTAAAGTTAGTACTTGATTTTCTAACTGTTGTGCTCGAATAATATTGGGTTTACCAAACACAGATTTAATCTTGTCCCAAGATTCTTTGGGTTGATCAATTGATTCAAGGTGGAACCTTAAATTAAGAGAGATGGAAATTATGATTAATCCACATGCTTCTTCATTCCTATTATTCCATTTAAATTTCTTATCAGCATTAGTGGGTGTTGTTTCCTTTCTCAGGGTAATCCGGTACAAGCCTTTACTTCTTAATAAATCCTTCATATGAGATTTCCATTGGAAGTGGTTGGTGCTAGTAAGCAAGAGATTGCTTGTAGAATCCACATTAAATATGAAGATAATATGGATTTTAAAACTGAAACTGATGATCTGGATGGAAAGATCTTGAAAAGTTATGTGGTTTAAAAAAAAAACGGCACTGAAAACGGACTTCGGATGTGAGAGTTATTCCCTTTAAAAAAAAGGCATAAACTGTAACCAAAGGACCACGTGGTAGTGTAAGTTGCTTTATGAAATGACCCACATTTATAAAGAGAAGTGGGGATCACTTTTACAAAGAAAAGTTGCATGCAAAATAAATAACTCTAAAATAAAATATTAAAGCTAGTTATAGTGATTCACTTTTATACTTAAGTGAAATACACTTTACAATTCTAGCATGAACTTTTTCAAAAAAAGTAACAAAAGAGAGACTTGAACTCAAGACCTCTTACTTAATAAGGAAAAATTTAACCAAATGGTCTAGCAAAACATATTGTAATGTTCATAAGGAGGATTGTTGTTGTTGTTGGAGAGCGTGCTAAAAAAAAAACTCTTTTCACACAAGAAAACAATTTCACTTTACAATGACAACAAGGGTTAGATCTCGGTTAGCTTACCCAGAAGATGCACCTTTTCCTATCTGATTCTGATTTTTCGAGATTGCACATGGCACGGGGAAAAGAGCATACACAGATATAAAAGAGTAGAAACCCAAAAATAAATAATACAAAACCAAAATAAAGCCAAAATACTACTCTGCAAAAATTTAAAAAATGCGTATTCAAACTTTATACCTCCGGATCTGACTGTAATGGTCGTATCTTGGGAAAACGGAAACCTTTTCGAGTGAAACGAAAAGTGTTCCTAAATGAAACGAGTGCTCCGGATGGAATGGAATAGTCCTCTGAGCCCATAAATGTACTAAAATGACATAAAATGGAGATGAGACAACTCAGCTTCACGATCTCGATCTACAACAGGAGCAGGTCTTCAAACAGGCTTTGATACCATGTTTGACAACACAGGTATTCCAACCAAGAATGAACACCTTTAGTAATCACTCACATAACCAGATCAAATATCAACACACCAATGTTTTCATGTGGTAAAACCTCTACGAGGAAACATCCATAGCCCCAGCCAACGCAACCACTTGGAGTAGTTTATCAATGCAAAAGAAAAATACTACAGAGATATTTTACAAAGGAGTTTCTCACAATCAATCATAAAAAAATGACCCTCCATGCTCTTTAAATATAGATCATGGACCAATTGGGTGTTAAGCCACATATCAATGGCCGTTAAGATCAAGAAGAGTATGAACCGTCAGATCACTCTATGCCGGGAACATATCGTGACCATCAGATGTCCTAACTACAAATGCATACTAATGCATACTAAAGAAACACACTAAGAAACACACTTTTACCTAACAACACATTAGACCAAGTAGTTCTTAACTAGCTCCTAAGTGTCTAAATATCCTAACAATTAGGAAGCGAAACTTTGATTCAAATTTGAAGAACAATGGTTTTTGTGATGCTTGTTGGACATTCAATGTGATGGACATCGTGATTAAAGGCTAGGAAATAGTGTTCCATATGAGGCATGTTTTTTGGTTTGAATATGTCTTTTGGGATAAATACCTTTTTTTTTATTTGGTTTCTCATGCAAGGTGTTTTAGATGCATTATTAGATTTGAGTGATGTTTCAAAGCTATTAGTTCTCCTTATTATTGATTGTTGTGAATTTAGAGTGATTTTTTGTTATTGATGGAAAATACAACAACCTCTCAACTATGTTGGTAGTTATTGTAGTTATAGATGAGACCCCCTACTTTTCAATCTCTCATCCTCATGGCCATGATCTAAGTGGGTAGGTTTCTCATGGTCTCAATTCCTTTTTGTATCTTGGGCTCAACCTTTATTGTTGTGTGCATTCTAATTGGCACACAAAGTTCACCAACGTAAATCCCTCTAGCATTAACTTATGTTGTTTCACACTCTTGCATCTCCTTCTCCACCTCTATCTGATTTGCTCCCAATTTTTGATGATCATGTTGATTGTGACACTACTTCTTATTAGATATGGAGAGTTACGCTTTGTGGAATAATCATAAGTGTTGGGATTGATTTTCATTTACATTCTAATATAAACATGACCTGCTTCATATTAGTATTCAAGAAATGTGTCTTGATCTATGGTAACCTTCGTTCCAATTCATAACTATCCTCTATAGTGGTGTACAAACTCTTTTTTAAGACACATACATCCTATAGAGTCACTTGCATCTTTTATATCATGTAACGAGAATGGTATGACTCACTTCAACTTTATCGATATCCCAAATGTATTTTTGATGGATTATGTTTTTATGCCTTGTATCTCAATATATCATCATTGAAGCTTGGAATAATTTCTTGGGGGAATTCAAGACAAGAGATATATTTGACATTGGATATCTTTTTTTTCCATGTGACCAACTCAAAATAAAAATGGGCCTATTGTTTGTTTTTTTTTTTTTCATTTTTTGAAAAATATTTATTTAAACTCTATTATAAAAACACGATTATAAAGAGATGTTTGTACAAAAAAAATGGATTCAAACACAACCTTTACAATATCACATTGAGATCACAATCAAAATAAACGCCCATAGACTATTGACAAAGTGTGAGAGTAGGACACACTCTTAGGGCTATGTCAAACAAAAATAAAGAGACAACAATCAACTAAACCCCATATTCCACACTACAAAGGGAGAAAAACATCAATCCAAGTTAGGCCATAGGTTATAAATACCATGAGACACAATACCCCCCTCACAAACTACCACCAGGACCTAGGAGTAGATATGGCATCGTGAGTCTCAACCTGATGCATTTTCTTCATATGCAAAACCTCAATAGAACATTAGTGCCATGCAAGGATGAAACATACACTAGAAGAGAAAATCCTATTTCTCAAGGCATTAGGTTGAATGTTCCACACACAAATATAATCCACTAGCCCAACCCTAAAAAAATAAAAATAAATGATCCAACTACCACTTCCATGAGAATATATACAAATATATGATGAGAACAATGGACAATAAAAAAGAGTTATTGTAGCCACTAGGCCAAGAGTTTCCTTGGAAATTGGTATCCATGATAAAAAATTAGAGATACAAAACCATTTGCAACATACGATCTTTGTTTCATATACCATGTGATATACTAGAGTTGCCTCAACTCCACAGTCAACCATCACTCACAAACCTCCTTGCTAAGGCCAACCATCAACCCACATTATTATGCTTCTAGAAGGAGAATTTGAGAAACCCTACTAGGCTTTGAGGAAAGTATCAATGGGGGGAGAGGGAGCTAAGAGGTGCATTTGATTCCTAACTCTTCATCTATCACCCAACCTAAAATATTACAAATTTTGTCTTATTTCTTTTGAAAATATATTTTAAATAATAATACGAATAATTTTAAGATATTTTTAGAGAATTTTGGTCGTATTTTTGGTATATGGGCTTCATTTTTCATTTCATCAATTGGGTTGAGAATATGATTTAGTTGAGTTTCCAATTAGTCATTGGATTACCATATTTGGTAACCTTTTGAGATCATTTTGTTTCCTTGAGGGAGGAATGTTACTTTCTTGGAATATTTTTTCTAATGTGTTTCATGAGGTCTTTGTAGTAGTTTGACTATATCTTTGGAAAATGAACTTTGGTTTTGGTTCCATCAGTTGTGTCAAAAATCTTATTCAATAAGGTTTCAAATGACTAATTGGATGAATTATTTGAAACAATTTTTACTTAGATAGTTTTCTAAGTAACTTGATGTAGAGCATTGTGAGCTACTCTTGTGGGGTCCTCACACATAGATATTTTTCGATCACCCAGATTTCCCTCTCTTGGAATAACAAAAAATATTCATTATCAGAAAAAGGAAAATTTGAAAAACTACCATTTCATTGTGTATCCCTCAGTCTCGGCTTCGTCACACATTTTTCGTATTCAAAATCCAAGTTTGTATTATCAATATATCCAGGTTTTCATTCAATCAGCTAGAGAATGCTTTTTCATGTGCAACACAACAAATTTGATTTCAAATAATATTTTATAAAATTATGCCCATTCTTGGAACCACACTTACTCTCATTTTCTTGGTTCTTCATGCCATACTTAGTCTCATATTCCTTGTGGGATCACTTGCCCCATTTCCCTTAGTCATATTTTTAATTTTGGTGTGGACCTCCTCACCCTTTCTCCATACATCTCTAGGTCTGTGGGTCCATAGTCCCATGTTCTACATAATGATCCTCTCACTTTCGTGATTCACATAATGGCCTTTTCCCATAGCCATTTCCCCTTATTTTCACTCTACTCCCCCTCTTCACTATCCTCCATACTTAACCATTTCTATACTTAACCCATTTCCATACATAAGCTATTTTCATTTTCATTATCCACTTAGTTAATTTTCATAATACCCACCACTTAGCCATTTTCATAATTCATTTCTACATTATTTTCATAATCAATTTTCATTTTCCATTTTCCATTTTCCATTTTACATTTCCATTTACCATTTCCCATTTTACTTTTCTTGTTTTTCCATTTTCCATTTTCCATATTTTCACAAATTCTACGTTTAATTTTTTAATATTGTTTTTTTTATCTAAGTTTCTTCTCCCCTTTTCATGGACCTACCATAATATCACATATTGCAGTGATATGGACATATCCTCAAATGACATGTAGCGGTGACATAGACATATCCTCAAATGACATGTGGTAGTAAGGTGGACCAATACAATAATGACATGTGGCGGTGAAATGGACCAACCCATAGGTGACACATGGCAATGACATGGGCGTTGACCAAGTTATGATTGGGCTATGACTAGACGTTGACCGGGTCATCAAAATTTTATTAATTCATGAAATTTTCTGAAGGCACTAGAGCTACACCAAAGTCTCTATAGTCTTATTTGTTCCACATGAGTACTATGACAAAATTTTCATTATAAACACTTAAAAAATCTTGACCACAATGCATGTGGGATATAATTTTAAAGGAAAAATTCAAAATTTTAATGGAGTGGAAGAAATTAGATCAAGGGCTAAGATTAACCTGTGGGTTAAATGAACGACTCTGGAGAGACAAACTTCTAAAAGCCATAACTTGAGATCTGGGAGTCAGATTTGGGAAAAATATACCTTGTTGGAAATCTATTTTGACAAGGAATATGTTGGAACATGTTTCAAGAGATGAAATTGGCCACAACCCTCCGAAAATATTGAAATAAAATTCAGCTATTTATTTTCATAGTTTGTTGATAAATTTGTTTGACAACTCAACTTCACGAGCTCATATATTAAGATACACGAATCAAAATTGTGCCCAAGAGGACTCATTGGGAAATTGAGAGGATGAAGATTGCATCTAGAATATTTCGCATGGTTTAAAGGGTAAATATCTTACTCATAAAATCAAAACACAATCTACTTTTTTTAAAGGAAAACAAATTGAAAATTTGAAAATAAAGTTTATTAAATAAAATTTATTAAAGGAACAAGTGGAACCTACTTGGAGGCACAAATTTCAATGAAAAAATTAATTAATAAGAATCCCATGAAACATTAATTAAAGGTGTTTTACTCCAAAAAGGAATCAAGGAAAGTTTTAGAAAGGAAAACCCTAACTACTTCAAGAACATTAAAAGAAAATTTTAAAAGGACAAGACAAGGAATTAATAAAAAAAACCCTAACTACTTCAAGAAAATTAAAAGCAAATCTTAAAAGGACAAGACAAGGAATTAATCAAAATTACTGAACCAGAAAATCAAGAAATAGTTAGAGCAGTTATGCCACCTCAATCAAAACATGTACCTATAAAGGAGCCAACTGCAAACAAGTAAAGGTTACAATATTTCTCCATCACAATGAGTCAAACATAAAATCTATCCTTTCATTTTTTCTTCAGTCCATTTTCTGCTACAATCATTTGTCATCTTGCCTCTATTTTCTCAGTATTATGTGGGATTTAGGTTGATTCTTGGTTGTCATTTTCTCATCTTCCAGGTATTTTCATTTTATGGTCTGTGGGATCCAATCCCAGTCCTCTTTGAAGGGAAAACACATTTTACTTTCTTTAAAGACATTTACTTTTGTGTTTAAATACTCATTATTTTTTTTTAGACTCCAAGAAAGCTACTTGGGATATTGCATTACCGTATTCTCAAAGAATTTGATCAAAAGCTTGAGTTACCAAATGTTTTATTTATCATAATATTTTCGATGCTTTATTGAATGATAATTTAAAGCTCTCTTTTATTTGCAGTACATTCCTTTTTCTCTCTATTTGTGGTATTGTCAAATGTTTTGATGAATTTGTGATGGATATATCGGTTCTTTGTATTTTGTATGCATCTTATCTATTTACATCGTAAATATTGTACATATGAGTTTCTTTTAAAAACACCCGGTCCCAAAACTTCAAGTGTTATTTTCCTTGAATGTGAATGTAAATATTGAGTCTAGTCCTTCTCAAACTTTTTTTTTGTTTCATTTTATGTTCTTGGAATTATAAGAACAAGAGGAGTACCACCTCTTAAAAAACATAGAGGGATTCATATCCTCGTGAATTTTACCTCAAGACTTAAAAAAAATATTTTAGATCAACACTTACTTAATCTTGACATAGTGGAAATTCAATCCAGACATGTATGAAACTATACCTAATCCAACTTAGATAATTCTCTATAATGAGGTTACTACTGGGTTGATATTTATAATTAATGAGGTGTTTAGTGCAATTAATGAGTTAGCTATGCCCAAACCTTATATAGTGGGGTCATTTACCATTCCAATAATGAGGTTACTACTGGGTTGATATTTATAATTAATGAGGTGTTTAGTGCAATTAATGAGTTAGCTATGCCCAAACCTTATATAGTGGGGTCATTTACCATTCCAATATGTGCACACCAGGAAAAGCAATGTAGTATTTAAAATAAAGATTTTCCTTTTGGGGAATTCTACACTATATGTTTGGTGTCACCTCTTTTATGTGATATTTTCATCTTGAATGTGTTTTAGATTATCTTTATATGATTGATTTATTTTTTTAATCATGCATTACTTATGGTGTCCTCCTATCAATGATAATACACAATTTTACATTTATTTATCTAAAATTCACATACACAATGATATCATTAATTGAATTAAAAAAAAAACAAATTTGTAATATTATTTTCTTAAAATAAAAATTATTAAATTGATACAAATGCATCTTGATTTTATAAGATATGAGATCAATCTATTCAATACTTATTAGTCAAACACATCACATGCTCACAAATGCTAAGGACAACATTTAAACCAGTGTAAGTCAATCTTTCAACTAAAGAAATAATAATTACATTATGATCTTAAATGTTCATTCATTCATTTACATAAGCATTTTTATCCATAAGAATAAGAACAATAACAATGACAAACTATAATCAATCAATGCTACACAAAATTAATCATTGCAATGAGCCACTCTCAAATAACCTTCATTAACACCATAATTCATTACAAAACTTGAACATATACATTCAACATACTCATCTAATAGAGATCACTTCATCCATGATGATGGATATTATCTATTTTTACTAAATAAACCCTTTATTTAAGTTCTATCACATGTCTTGTTATGTTACTCAATCCTTAGTCTTTACACCATTAAGATATTAACTATACCTTAATATATTATCCAAAATAACTTTTTATTATATTATTTGACTAGTTTTTAATATCAAAAATATTATATTATTTGACTAGTTTTTAATGTCAAAAATACTATAATATTTGACTAGTTTTAAATGTCAAAATGATATAAATTAATCAATTAAACCCTAAGAATCACACTTGAACTCTAATAATCACACTTGGAACAAAAATTTATACAACAAATTACATAGAAGTAATTAACTTCTACATCCTCACCCTACTCAAGTTAATCTAATGTATGCCTTCCCCTCACCCTATTTAAATTAATCTAATGTATCCTTTCTTTGTTTTATAAGTCTTCCTCTATATTATTTTATTTGGAATAGGGATGTTTTCCTTTACCACATTTTCGTTGGAACATTATCATCATCCTTTATTTCTCCTTTTTCTACATCATCATTACGGTAAACCTCAATTAATACGTTTTCGTAGTTAGTATGATGTTGTCTACCTTAATCAATATTGTCATCTTCAACAGAGTTGTTAGTTGTTATTAAAAAGATCCATATTTTGGGATTATTAAGAACCATGCAGGTTAGTTAATCACCTCACCTTATTCATTCTGCAGATTAGTTAATCACCTCACCTTATTAGTCCCTGCCAAAACAAGGACTATAGTTTTCGCTTGATTCATTTTGCTGCATTATTAGTTTCTTTCTGTAGACTGGATCTCATATTATGTGTTGGTTAACCTATGTTCTGGAATACCTTGATTTCTTTTTTTTTTTATATAAATAAAATATTTTTTGAATTTGTTCATTTATGATATTTAATTTTTGATTGGTTCAACTGACTTTGATTTGATATAAATTTTCGTGAGAAAGCGGATTTATTTCTCATATTTTTCAGGAATAAAAATGAATTTAAATATGACAATGATGGAAAAGACAAAATATGACCATGATCATTATATTTTGATGATGATGATAGAAGAAAGTTCACATGCATGAAATTTATTTTTAATATGACGTATGGTTGCTTTGTTTTATACGATCTTTGTTTTGAGTGTATATGAGATAAACACAAATGTATTTGAAGCATAGACATTGGCCTTAGTTTAAATAGGTTATTTGCAACCCATTCTTAAACTAGCATAATACCCTCGCCTCATTATCTTCATCATGTTTCTAAAAATGGATTTAAGCATAAGTATCTTTAAATTTTGTATATATTGTTTTTTATTTGAGTTGGGGAGTATATCGAATTATCTCAATAAAATCATTTTTTATTTATAATTTATTGAACATTAGTTTTTGATATATAAAGATTTGAACAAATGTGTGATATACACTCGAATGGAGATAACTCTAGATCGATGCTAAAGTTAGAGTTTAGATTTTAAAAATAATTAGTTTTTGATATACAAAGATTTGAAGAAATGTGTGATATATACCGGAATGAAGATAACTCTAAATCAATGCTAAAGTTAAAATTTAGATTCTAAAAATAATTAATTTTGGAGATTTAAATTAAAGTTTAAAAATAATTGAAGTTAGAGTTTAGATTTTAAAAATAATTAATTTTGGAAATCTAAATTAAAGTTTAAAATAACTAATTCAATTTACTAACCACCCATGTCTTAAAAATCTGTAGATATTTTAAATATTGTTTTTAAATATTATTGAAACTTCAATTATCTTATCTTAATTACAATTATTGATTTAAAATTATTATTATTAATTAACTAAGCAGAGAAGCCATCATTGATTTAAGATTTAATTATTATTATTGTTGATTTTAAAGTATTGCTCATTATATGTTCATCACCTATTTCATTCTAATCTCCCAACCCATTATTATTAAATTCAATCATCAAATTTATGAGAAAACATAAACATGTACTAACTTAAAAGGATGAATTGAGGTGAAGAAAACTTGAGTAGAGATCACACGTGGTTTTTTTTTTCTCTTATTCTTTCGTGCTTCCCATTATTATTAAATTCAATCATCAAATTTATGAGAAAAACATGTACTAACTTAAAAGGATGAATTGAGGTGAAGAAAACTTGAGTAGAGATCACAAGTGGTTTTTTTTTTCTCTTAATCTTTCGTGCTTCATGGCAGCCATGAAATATTTATTATATGTTTTAATTATTTTGACATGTGTTATTACATGTAATTTTAATGGGTATACATTAGGGGGAATGCTTCCTTTCATTGTTTATTGGATAATATTTTGTATTTCCTTCTTTGGAACATTCCTTGCAAGTATTTCATTGGTATTTGTCATGTTTTTATCATTGGATGTTGGACATGACTTTGTTAGGTTGACCATGTATTTCATATGTATTTTTATTGGTTTTGAGAATTATTTGTAACATTTTCAATTTGGTCGAGGAATATTATGGTGTGAAATATTTGTAAAATACATTTTCTACTATCTAATTTATTTTATTAAATTTATAGCTACAAATTACATACAAAATTTATTGATGTCTACTACCATTACTTAAATGCATCTACAACATTCTAAAATAGTCATGAAATGCAGTTAATAACACCATTATGACAATATATAAATATGTTTTCATACAAAGAGATCATGCACAACAATTAAACATATAAATAATACAAAACCAAGATAAAACGCTTATCTTTTAAATTCAGTTGTGCAACCAGCTGCTTGGGACATACATTCCACCCAACTATAAACTGACTATTCCAAATCTCAACAACCAGTCACCCCCGAACTAAGGCTAGTAATCCACAAAAGAGGGTGGTCTCTCACTGTCCACTTATAGCTTATTAATGCAGGCTCACCCTGCTATGTCTAAGCAGATCTTTGATTCCGCCATTTTCTGTACTGGAATCTTTCTTGAATATGGTCTTCATCATTCTTGGACAGAACTAAACTTAGTTGTCTGTCGCTATAATTGGCAATGCTATTTTATTTGGCAGGACTCCTCTTAGATTTGCGGATTTAATACTTTTTCTTTCATTTAGCACCCAACGGAAATGACTATTCATAGAGCCATTACATGAGACTCAAAGGCCCAACGGAAATTCACACATTTTACAGATTGCACCCTCCATGCAAATTTCGTTTCCATATATTGGGTGACACGTACTCCTCAGCGGAAATCACAAAAGTGCGTTGAAGTCCGCATCCTCCTTCTCCGTTGCCATACACTAATGGACACGTATCTCTCAGCGGAAT